>JAIQCU010002123.1:0-13110 GCA_022114935.1 Leptestheria dahalacensis
ACGGCTCTTTGGGTTTTCATTGTGTGAATCCGGCTTACACGGGGTTCGCTACTATATTACTGTTTGTAGATTTTTTATAAAAATAATAAATTACCAAGTGTTCTGAATTTGTTTTTCTTTCCCTGGGACATGAAGAACAATTCGCGTGTTTGCATGCAATTTTTTGCCGTCTCTCTTCGGGCTGCCAAAGGTGGTCCTCTTTGTCCACTGATGTCATCGTCTGCTCCAAGAGATTGTGTATCACAGCTGGGTTAGCGACCTGTGCAAATCAAATGGTACAAAGTGCCTATTTCAGCTTAAAGCTGATGCCGACCTACCCGCGGGATGTACCGCCGCCGATCCCGAGGCGTCCCCGCAGAAGCTCGGGGAAGAAGCGTCGTCGGTCGTCCCGAGGATGTCGTCCCGAGTCCCGAGGAATTCCAGCCGTTGTTGACCCTGTTAGTGAGAGGCGGCTGCTGTAGTGTTCGTGCCTTGTGTTTAGTCATGCAATCTGGTCGTACACAATAACAACACTGGTCTCTTTATAATTTCTTTACAGAGGCCGAAGTCCTTTTTACAGCAATTTTCAGACTTAATTAGAAATACTCTATCAACATTTAGACGTCTTACCTACCAGACAAATTCCCGGCTGCTTTTCATCTCTGGCTAATTTCGCCCGTTTTCAAGCTACTTTTCGACACGGAAGAACCAAATAAAGCGCCGACTGATGGAGCCGTTAAACTCTCGCCGGCTGAAACGACGTCAAGGGAGAGTGTTCGATTGGAGAAGAACCCGGACGCGTTGTGATCTTCATTTGTTTTCACAGTACATTTTAAATTAAATTTTCAGTGTCAGTTCATGTTAAATTGAAATTAAGTTAAAATATTTTTTTTCGTGTTGCCAGATTACATTACTGCTAGTCGAGACAAGTAAATTAAAATTGGTATCAAATTGCAAATTTAATTTGTATCGTCCCGTTTAACAAAGTACAAAATTAGAACTGAAGGAAACTCGCGCGTTGCGCATCACATTTTATTCGTTTGTTTATTTAAATCCTCGTGTCAGCTTCCCTGTACGACTATGGCAATTCATCGCAGCAACATTTACCGAATGCATTGAAATCTTAAGGCAACTTGCAATTTCAGAATTCTGGTTTGCTTGTATGCTTGCCATTACCCGCCGTTTATTTTGAACAACGGGGTTCTGTTTCAGCACTTTGGCTGGATGACACGGCAGCTTTTGTGCTTGCTAACTAAAGCTACAATTTACAAATTACCGACTAATGGCGGTAAATACAAGAACGAAATATTTGAGAGACAGAATACAGGAAATAATTGGGAATATAAATATTTCTTTTGTGTGACCAGCGACAGAAGCAACGTAACAAGTGGCCAGAGCGGCAGTCTTTTGTTTTGACGATAGGAATTAATTTTAACCCGGGGGCAGTTCATTGTTTCAATGACCGTAATGAAGCTGTCGTGAAGAAGGAAAACGAGAGGTAGAGAGAGAGGTTAGAGGAAAGAAAGAGAGACCAAAAAGAACTCAATTAAGACGCAAACCGAAGAGGCTGTCGTTTTTTCCCTCACAAACTCACGTTTAGACTGTGCCGTTCGTATGCGCGCGCTACAACTTTTCGCCCCTGAGGAATTCTCAGATTCTTCCTCTCGATGGTGAACCCGGGACCGAACCAAAAAGTTAACGAATCTGCGATAGCGCTTAAACCAGCTAAAAGCGTATAATTATCTTGTCGATTTAGAATGTCTGGTGGTTAAGTTCTTAGAAAGCTGCCGTGGGTTGTCATGCCGAGGAATACGACTTGATTAGCCAGCGTTTAGTTCTTCTATGGGCGACGGCATTTACTACTGAATAGGTTTTCACGAGTCGTCTCTACGCAGCGATGACTCTACCATTCAAAGTAGAGACTCACTGGCACGGCTAGATAATAGAAGTCGAAGTGGCTAAAGAAAGAGAAGCCGAAGAAGAAAATGTCCTACCCTGAACGACCAAGTGAAAAACTCTGGGACATTTGAAAGTGGGAGACGATTCTTGCAGAAACAAATGATGGCCAACACACATACAGGAGGGGAAAGAGGCTTCTCATCTTGCTGCATTGTTCGCGACAGTGGCTGTAACATGTGGTATGCGGTTAACAGAAGCTTGTCATGAAAAAATCATATTATTACTCGAGAAGGTTTGAGCGAAAAAAATTGCCTTGACCACTATACTAATGTTAAGCTACTTCATGACGGACAGTCACGAGATGTCATGCTTTGAATCTTCCCTAACTTTGACTAACTCCTCCCCAGCTGTGACGGGATGTTATTCTATCGAGAAGAGATGGAGGGTTTATTAACTTCTACCAGAATCTCAGCTTTACCCAAAACACGACTGCCGCATTGGTCCCAACAGAAGATGTCAACAGATGAAAGTCCAACGACGAGATCTATCTATCTATATATAATCGATCTATCTATCTATCTGTCTATCTGTCTGTCTTTCTCTTTATATATTTATATGTCTGTCTGTCTGTCTATCTATCTATCTATCTATCTATCTATCTATCTATCTATCTATCTATCTAATCTATGTATCTATCTATCTAGCTATGTATCTGTCTGTATATATCTATATCTAATCGTATCTGGATAACGAAATAAATGCAACAGAAACATTAATAAAATCGGCTTTACTTCGAGTCGGGATTACAAGAGAAAACGAAGCTGTTTTAGTCGTAATTTCTTTAAGCTGCTGTTGGCTTTTCTTGTCCTCTTTTGGTTGCTGCAAGTTGCTGGCGAGATTGTTTAGTGGGCGATGATGTCACAGTTGATAAGCCCCGAGAGGTTTACCGGTTGAGAGGCTTAAGAATTTATTCTCGGAGTGAGAGAATTTTACGCGTTACTCGGTAAGATTCTCGTCTTGAGTGGAACTTTCCTACCTGGGGCCCTTTTGACATGACGCTGCCATTACCTGAGCTGCACTTATCTGCCTGTTTCTGTGTTACGGACTGTCGCCGTTGGTTGGCAGCTTTACGACTCGCCCCACTCTGGCATAACATTTCAGCTTGGCTGAGTTTTCAAATTCTCCCCCTTCTCCCCCCCAGAAAAAGAAACTGTAGATACAACATTTCTGGCCGCACCCGTAAAACAAAAGTCAATCACTCCCTCTAACAACCCCCTGAAGATCTTTCCACTTGATTCCTCGCACAACGAAACAAGTTTGCCACACTACTCAATGTCAACAGGTATAAATAAGAACCTCACGGTTTTGGCTTTTAAACATATCGTTTAATCGGCTGCGAAACAACGATAAGTCCCCCTTTTCCTCTAGGAACTTGACAAATGTATCTATGATTTTTAGACAATTGTAACTTGTTAATGCAACTTTTCATGTAGTCATACTATGACCAAGTACTTCGGGTCTCTGTAATACTTATGTAATAGCCAGACTGGTAGATAGTTAGATAGGTTGATAGATAGGTAGACAGACAGGTGGATATATAAATAGATGGATAGACAGCTAAGCAGATGGATAGTTAGAGATAGATAGGTAGAAATATATATATATATATATATACATATAGATGCATAAACAGATAGACTTATAGATCTATAGACAGACAGGTGGATAGATAGATAGATATATAGATAGATGGATAGATGGATAGATAGATAGTTAGATAGATAGATAGATATAGTTAGATAGATAGAGAGAGAGATAGAGAGATAGATAATTAGATAGGCAGTTAGATAGATAGACAGAGATGGGTAGAAAGATAGATATCTACATAGGAACATAAGATAGATGGATAGATAGATACATCGGTACGTAGACAGTTAGATATATAGGTAGATATATAGATAGATTGTTAGATAGATAATCAAATTAATAATGCAGTCAACGGTACATAAATGTTAAAGGTATAAAGTAACATTTCGGACGTCCTGTATACAGCTGCATGAAAAATGTTACACACGAACTGCATTTGAAAAGCTCGCAACATAATATATTTCTAGAGCACTCAAAACCCCCAAGTCAATGCGTTCCACACTATCGACTAAAAATCTAGGAGCGCGTCGGATATTTCATAGCAAATGCCGAACATCGAGAAAAGGGCGATAGGGGGAAAAAAGTAAGCGTAACGAAAGCATCTTGTCATGGCTTCTCCTACTTGTTAACACATTCGATGCGTCTCATACGTTACACACAATCAACGGGGCTTTTGATACTTCCCAGTTCCCTCGAAAACCCCTTGGAAAAACGTGATATCATAACAGTCAGCCAGAGTCATAGAGCCTTTCACACTCGGTCCTGTAGTGATAGATATATTAGCAATAATTTCTTTATTACAGTAGGGAATCTGTTGGCGGATTACAGTTTTATATATAACTTAGACTTATAGTCTTTTCATCCGCAGTCATCGTTGCCGTTAACTTCTTTTTCCCCTCCGCTCTCCCCTATAGAGTTGCCTGTTTCCCTTACTGGGCAACAGCCGGATTTGGGCCGCTCTATACACAAAAGACAGCAGCTCGTAAATAAAGATCACTTTCAACCACATCTGATTGAACGTACACTATAACTAAGACACAGTGGCTAGTAGTAACTCTTCCCCCCCCTTCTTCTACTAACCGAGCACTGAATAATATCTCTCCTGAACCAATAACCGTACAGAGACAGTGAAACTTTGAAACGGTCTCAACTATCAAAGGTGTTTGCAACAGGCAACAGGTGTTATATTCTAACGATGTGCGTTAAGTGGCCAACTAATTCCGGCCACGCTGTAAGGTATAGAAATATTAAGGAAAATTAGAGCCCGGGGACATCATTTGCCGCTGATCGTGCAAAGAAGGGCTCGGAAAAACACGAGTGCTGGTGGGAGAAAGAGAGAAGGAATCTAACGGTCTTGGCTTGAGGTTATAAAGTTTTCCTCACCTTCAATTGGTGGCTGGGCAACATTAATAGAGACCTTGACGTGATCGCCGGGCCAACAAGATGGATGAAGATAATAAGACGTCTCGGCAACCTGAGAAAACTTCTCCGAAAACTGGCTTCGCCAATTCCCCCGCCGCAACATCGTCAGACCTTGTCTAACATCGAACAAGAAATATGGAACCGGAATCATAAAGATTCAAAAATAAAGAAAAACCCTATCGCACGAACTGTGAAAATTCTCCAACAGCTCTACGGCCCGCGAAACCAACTACAAACTCTCTCACATTGCCGACAGCATACGCCACGGGATCCAAAAGGCATATGATTGACGACTTTCATTTGTTTCTTTACTTCCTATAACCATCGCAGCGTATAGAATGCGTCTGAATGTGATTTCCCGCATCGTTTGCATAAGCAGGCCTCTTTTAGAGACACGTCAAACAGGCAAAACCGCAACCACACAGCACAAAAAATGGAAACAAATGACGAGCGCAGCGCGCAACTACTTAATCATACGGCAGGAAAAGAGAGGGAAGAACAGGGGAGTGAAAAAAAAACGTCGACAGCCGTTGAAAACAAATGACGAATGCTGCGCGTCTCTGATAACCCCTTAAGGAAACCCTAAGCTGCTGGGACTTGTCCCTAAAGTCAGGCGATAAGAATCAATCGAGGAGGGGGGATTTGTAGGGAGGAAAAAAAGGCGATTTGCTATAGTGAAAAAGCGATTACTACCTGTGTGTAATTTCAACTATTGGAGTATTACAGCCAACGGCTATTGTTGTGTCTGTTTGGGAGCAAGTCAGAAAGGAGGAATTGGGAGGGGGGGCGAAAGGCCAACTAACAAATCTCCTTGCAAATCGGCCCATCAACACTAACCACACTGCAACGTGTTGCCATAAGCTGTTTTGTGAAGGCAGCGCAGGTAAGAGATCTGTATGCAAGAGCAAACCTTGTGTTGGCTATTTACCAAATGTCACGCGGGTTTGCAGTGGCGTCGTTGCTTTTCCAGTTGTGAGAGCCACGGCAAGTTTTCACTCCTAACAAGGAATGTTTGGGGGCGGCCGACCACAAGTGTGGAAATGTCTCAAATTCTACCTTGTCAAGAAGATGTTGAGAAAACCGCCATGTCAACTTGTAATTGGACTCGAAGGGGCCACGTCGAGAAAGTCTTGACGTTTTTCACTTGTTTTACCCCCTTCGTGGCACCAGTCAATTCGGCGAAACTTTATGGAGTAATTCAAAGAGGTTTTTCCCTTTTCCAGTCGCCAGCTTGAGATGTATCGTGTATCCATCAGAGCGTGTAATGGCTGATGGGCAAGACATGTTGCATAACCGCAGCTGGATGTATTTATTATTCTCTTTAAAACATTTCTCAGCACGGGTATAGAAGAGAGGGGAGGTAGACATAATAAACAAAACACTCCCAGATAACTCGCAGGAACCCCTCGGTACCTATTTTCCTTCTTGTTTCCTTCCTAATCTAAATGTTAAAAGAGAAGCGGAGGAATTACAGAGAGAGAGAGAGAGAGAGAGAAACTGCCATTCATCACGAAGCTAATTGAAAACTCAAGACGACCTGATGGAGATGTTTGTTGGGGCCTGCCAATGCAAGTCCTTAAACGGAAATTGATATCGAGTGGGTCGGTTAGAAACTCTAACCAATAAGAGCCAGTACAAGGGAAACTTGCCACCCTGCAGAGGCTCCTAGGAGAGGCTGCGGGGATATCTTCGATCACGTTCCCTCGTCGCCCTAGGAGTGAACCGTTTGCAGTTCAATTCATCGACACTATCGTTCAGTGGCGCTGCAATCCATATTCTAAATGCCTGCGAGTTTACGCGCTTACCCAAGCCAAACGGTTTTTTTCAATTAAGCTTCCAAGAAAGGACGCTGCACACTGGCCTGCTAACGGGCCTCAGCGCCACTTGTAGAGTAGCGGTAAGATTCGGAACTACTTAAAGGTGTGGAGCATGAGAGATTGGACTGCCCGTGGTTCGGGTGGGTATCGATACGAAAGTGGTAGGGTTGGGAGGGTAGTTTGTATAGAACCGTCAATGTAGACGCCCGCAGTGCCAACTTGGAAGAACCATTTCCATGTCAGTTGTAAATTAGATGGCGACCCCCTGAGGGCATTTGGACCTCGTCTTATTGGTCACCTGCAGAGATTCCGCCCCAAGCCCTTCGGTGAATTTCTTCTTCTACAACGGCTACGCCGCCGAATCCCCCCAATTACTTTTCACCGGGTGCAAAAATTTTCTACCACCGAGAGACATTTTGAAAGCTTTATAATGGGATATTTTTTTTGTTTCTTACCGATCAAGAGCTTATACTTTGTCTTGCGGGTCCTAAACACATGTTATCTGGAGTCGCCTTTCTCTGATCGTTAAGCATTTTTACGAGACATTTTTGGCGAAGGTCATAAAGTTGGGGGGAAAGAGAGGCAGAGAGGGAGATGTTGAAAAAAAAGTTGAAATAATAAAGACATAAGAAAGTCCCGTGTGTTGTGTAATTATGTTTGGATAAGGTTAGATAAGCAAATGCACGCGTATCAAGCTCTGGGCAACGCATGCAAATTCTCGTGAGCGCTTAAAGCCGCTGGTCCCTGTAATTTCAAGCTGAGCGCACAGCTTTAATCAACACAGGAAAGCCCGCGAAACAAAGCCCAAATTCAAACGCTGTAATTGAAGCCTTCAAATTGACCCACCTGTTGTGAAATTATAATGCTCAAAAAGACAAAGGGAGAACAAAGAAATTATATTATTAATAGCGAAAAAAGGAGATTTTCTTGAAACCCTTAATAACGGTTGGCACAAGAAATAATTGCTTTATCTTCTATAACCCTTTCACATTGGTATCAAGTTACCAAAGGATGAAGACATAACCTCCGCCTGTGGCTCGGACACAACGCGGATTGGAGTTGCTTTTCTCAGGTTAAAAAAAAAAGGATTACGTTCAACACGCAATCGGAAAAAAGCTGAAAAGTCGAATCGAAAATTACTATGTGGGATGATGCATATACACATACGAGTCACGGCCTTATGGTCACGGTGTTTCACAGTCACGACTGAAGAATTTACATGTCTAGTGGAAAATAACGTGCGGATCATTCACGGTCAATCACGCTGGCCCTGCACCCTTTTTCTTCAAACTAACTATCTATTGTATCTGTCTATATATAATGATTTCAAGTCCGTATTTTATCTACTTTTCTATCTTTCTAACCACTTACTACCTGCCTATACCTATCAACTTCTCTATGTGTCAGTGTCGCTGTGTATCTCTGCATCTATGTATCTATTTACCTACCTATCTATCTATCAACTTATCTGTTTATCTATCTATCTACCTATCCATCTCTCTGCCTATCTGTCTGGCTCTCTCTCTCACTCTCTTTTTCATTCTCTCTATCTATCTATCAGTCTATCCATCTATCAATGTATCTGTCTATTTATATACAATGACTTCAAGTCCGCATTTTAGGTACTTTCCTATCTTTCTAACCACTCACTACCTGCCTACCTATCTATTTCTCTATGTTTCAGTTTCGCTGTGTATCTCTGCATCTATGTATCTATGTATCTATCCATCTACCTACCTATCTATCTATCTATCTATCTATCTATCTATCTATCTATCTATCTATCTATCTATCTATCTATCTATCTATCTATCTATCTATCTGCCTGTCTCTCTACATATCTATCTATCTACCTATCTATCTAAGTATCCGTCTATCCGGAACTGTGTAGTTTGGATTTGGCAGATAAGAAATTCGCTGAAAAGTCGCAAATGGCCAGGCGGGAGAGGTCAGCGGTGTACCGTGTCTGGTGTGGCCAGGCCCTCCCGGTTGTTGGTGCGCTGGTGGCGGATCAACCACCTCGGAGGCGCGCAGGGTGGCGGCGCTGCCACCCGGACTTGTCCGGCATACCACCTTTCTTGCTGGGCAAAACGTATGAATTATGGATTTGTTCAATGGAAAACTCTCTGGAGTTGATATTTCATTCCGCCAATATGACTTTCAACGATTAGGCAAAAAGTTTCGCAGAAACCGAAAGAAAAGCCATCGAGTTGAAAAAATAGAAAGGCAATTTGCTTTCAACGTCTTTATTTTCCAGACGAAGAGAGAGACCAATCGTGGTGGTACCAAATCAGAAACGTCTCTATTACCTTCTTACCGTAGACCTGTAGAAAAAGAGAGAAAAAGCAAAGAATCGAAAGATAATCGAATTCTTTTCAATAGCCAAGGGAAAAAAGGACTGCGGGGGTTTCACTTCTTTTCTTCTTTTCTTTTTCCAAGCATAGGACGAAGATAGTGGTAAAAAAAAGAAGGTAGAAAAGTTTTTATAAAAGGGAACTTTTGGTTTGGTCTCTTACTGTGCATGGCCGGATGTTCGGTGCAATACTCCCCGCAGTTGTCGGAGCACATCTTGATCTCTTCGGGGTTACCAACAAAAGAAAAACGCGTCGGACGTCCTTGAGGTAAAATGGCGCTGAGGAAAAAAAACAAACACCTGGAACCTTCTTCTTCGGTGAATTGCGACTTAATTCAAAAATCCTATCTTCTCAAATCAAAGAATGCCAGTCCTTTTGGTACATCCCTATTTACATATAAATGAGGAAACATTTTTGGTAATTAACTCCAAGAGTATCTACCGGTTAGCTGCGGGAAAAATTGTGAATGTAGACCAGCTAAACCTTGTTGTGATCCCAAATTTTCATCAAGTTTGAGTTATTAGTTTCGCCGTAGTAAAATTGCAAAAGCGGTCCGATGCTGCATTCTGTACCCTGTTCTTCTGATCTAGACTGTACACCTAGGCGGAAGTCGCTCGCCCTATACTTACAACGGAACTTACTCATAGATAGCGACTTCTTCCGAAGACAGGTTCGCTAACCCTATGTTTGATAATGTTACTTTATCACGATGAGCGACTTGTTAATGAATGGATTACCTGGTAGTTGTCCTCATAAGTAACAGCCATTAAGGCCGTCTTTGGTTTCTGTCGTCTGTAGGCTTCGGTAACTCAGCGAGAGGCGACTTGTTTGAATAGCGGCCCTTAGGGAATGTTCGGTTTTTCCTTTTTTTCATTTCTGTTCAAGGGTTCCTCTGTGTAGGTTGATATTTCATTCGAAGGTAAAAGAAGACTTCAAGGTGTCGTGCTGCTTTTGGAATTCCAGCGCGTCGATGATTCACTGTTGCTAACGTTAAATTGGTATTGAAGCTTCTCAAGCAGCTTCCATATCAAAGGTTCTTATTCAAAGAAACCGTCTCGGCTCCCCCTACCCTCTTTTCTTACTGGTAGCATTAATAGAGAAAGAGGGATTCTTGGACCCCTCACAATTCATTTCACGCCTTTCTCACTGATGATATCAAACAGAACGGTCGGAGATAGCTACCTAACTGCAGCAAGAGCGAGAGGGCGGATCTGCAGCCAGTTTCGTGTATTTTAAGCTTAACACGAGTAAGGCTTCTAAGATGGATGGATAGGTAGATAGGTACACTGATGGACAGACAGACAGACACATAGATAGACAGACAGACAGACAGACAGATAGATAAATAGATAGACAGACAGACAGACAGACCTACAGACAGATAGATAGATAGATAGATCGGTAGATCGATAGATAAGACAGATCGATCGATAGATAGATAGATAGATAGATAGATAGATAGATAGATAGGCAGACAGAGAGATGGAGAAGAAGATAAATTGATTGATATATAGACAGATAGATAGATAGATAGATCGATAGATAGATCTATAGGTGGATAGATCGATAGATAGACAGATCGATCGATCGATAGATAGATAGACAGATAGATAGATAGATAGATCGATAGATAGATAGATAGATAGACAGAAAGATAGATCGATAGTTAGACAGACAGATAGATAAACAGATAGATAGATAGATAGATAGATAGACTGATCGATAGACAGATACTTAGACACAGATAGATAGACAGATAGATAGATATATAGATAGACAGATAAATAGACAGATAGATAGAAACATAGAGAGACAGATAAGTAGGCAGGTAAATATAAACGCGTTGTGTTTCAGTACAAGATGGCGAATGAATGATACGGATAAAGTTCGTTATGAAGAAGTGGTCCCCGGCAGTAGAAGTATACGTCGAGGTGTGAAAGAGCAGCGGAGTGTAGAGAATGTGGGCTCCATGGATGATTAGTACCGCTTAGTTGCGGAACGGCGTTTGTTGACGGATTGGGAATCAGGTGCGCTCATCACTGAGCACGGGGTCGCCTTTCGCCTACTACTACTAACCATCAACTAAATTGGCGTAGCTGCACGCCTGTCAACTTGACTGCCATACTCCCTGTAGTAATTTGTCACCCTAAGACTTTGGATAAATCCCCACCTTGATAGATAACGTCAGCATGTCACGTGACTCTTTTATTTTATCCGGCTCCCTCTTGACTGTTGGCTATATAGCATTCTCCACTTCTTTTTATCGACGCGATTCTTTTTCTTCCTCTTTGTTTTTAATTTCTTCTCAAATATTATGCTTTCTTTTTGATTCTCACATTTCTTCTTTTGTTTCGTCGTACAAAGATTTATGACCACTCAGTCACGTTGTTAAAGAACCTGATTCTCCACTGTGATTCCCTAACCTGAATTCAAAAGTTCGGGGCTTGCGTAGAAAAAAGTCTTGATACTACGGTTTGGATACCCTGAATTCTTTTTTATCCAGTTCAGTAAAAGTTAATTGGAATTATACTTTTTCAGTTTTTTTTTCAAATTAGTGTATCTACCGAGTTTATCGAAGAGGCTATTGAAAGAATGATTCTTAATGACTTCGACTTATCGACTTGTCGCGCGAGATTCAAGTATCTGATGGTCCTTCGTATACAGTACTAGGATCCTACAAGATTCTCGTAGAGGATTCCAGATTCTTATCCCGATGTTTATAAGAATCTCAAGCATTTGTCACAAGGCGACCTTCACCGTCTCTAATCCCGTGTGTACGAATCCCTCTGACGTTTCCACTGCAAGATTCTTACAGAATCCCGGGTGGTAGTTGTTGGCCAGTTGCCAACCCCTTGTAGCAAACAAACGGTCCTAATTGGGGGGCTGTTGCTGCGTAAAAACCGGAACAGTAACCGGGTTAACTGATGGAGACATTTTCAAAGCTTTCGATAAAAGGCGCAGAGGAAACAAGATCTCCTCCCTCTTGCTTACCTTCATTTTGCCCTCTCTCTCTCTCTCTCTCTGACTTTTATTTTATCTTCTTCTTCTTCTTTTTCTTCTTTTGCACACGGAGAAAAATAAAAAGAAGGGAGAAAAAGTTTCTTACGAAACAAGTATTCGAAATGCCTACCTCTCCCCCGGTGTCCGATTTACGACGTCGTTAAGACGGTCACTTTCTTGCATTTTCCTCACAACGAGCTACAATTCTTTCCAATAAACTGACACGAATACACTAAAGTGCTGTGAATTCCTTCTTTTTCCCCCTCAAAAGTCGGAGAAAACAGAAACTTTTCCAGCCGATTCTAACCAGTTGATACCGTTCCATGACAGTTGGGATTTCATCTCATGCAGGAACTTAACTGAATCTGATCAAGTTTATAGCAATTAGTATTCCATAATTCACTGCAAGTCTTAAGTGTCCGTTGGTTCATGACAATATGCGAGGTGTATCATGTTAAGCAACTCGATGAACATCTGGTTAAGTTTGATTAAGTTTTCCGAATTTCGTGACATTTGAGAAACGCGGCATTTTGCGTAGTGTCCTACCTCTGCGGAAATGAAGATATTTTATCAAAAATTCGAGTTTCTCAATCGCTATTCCTCACAGATAAGTATGCAAAACATTCCGCTCGAAAACTTCAAAAAACAAACAAACAAGAATGTCTTGTTTCTTCTGAAGGGAATATTAGGCAACAGCTATAATGGACGGTTAACAAATGCATGCATAACGGTTTAATTGAAGTATACATATGTCCGTATGATTTGTATATAATACGATAATAATTTAGTATGTTGAATGTTATGATTATAAGGATACGTTATACATATGTGTGAATGTGATATGTGTGTTTGTTAAATCTGGGATGTGAGGTAGCGAACCCCCCTCCAGGCTGGGCTAGATTGAGTTTGTTTATAAATTGAAGGCCGTGGTAAATGGCGAGTTTCTTAGTTTTCCTAACGGGGAGTGGCTGCTTTTCCTCGCGCATAGGATT
>JAIQCU010002124.1:0-13260 GCA_022114935.1 Leptestheria dahalacensis
TATCGCTGGACACAACAGCTGTATGGAAGACGCATTGCAAACAATATCCACCCAGGGTTTTATACAAAAAAACAGTTAAAGAGGAACAGAAAAAAATAGATGTGAAATGGGTAAAAAATGCGCCTCATTCATCACGGCTCCACGTTATATTCCTTTCATGTGCGCGGCTACATACGAGGGGTTGGCGACTCCGTTCTAGGTGTATAGGGCAGTTTAAAAAAGAGGGAAAAGTTGATTGCTTATTGCTCGTACACTTTTAAAGATATAGCTACCCAAAAAATACTGAGTGTAAACCTGATAGTTCTTAATGTACGTACAAAGTTTCCTTAAAATAGATTGAATACTTTAGCCAAAATAAAATCCTAAAGTTTAGAAACTTATAATAATTTTCCCGCTACTCAGGACTCATATTTACCGTACGTAATCGGGAATCATCTTGTGATTCTTGCCCTTTTTTCCCTATATTTCCCCGGCACGTTTACGGTGATTCTTGGGGCTTTAGCGAACCCCTCGGCTACATACGGCAAGAGGAGACGCATAGAAGTAGAGAGAAGGTAGAAAAAAACATATCAGAAGGAGAAGTCTCTAGAAAAAACCTGATGAAAAACTCGTGAGATCCCCTTCTAATATATCCTGAAGATACCGCGGTTTTCTATACGTAATTCCAATGAAGGTGCAGCTACAGCTGCAGATGTTTTAGTCGCAGTTCTAACGTAGATAGTTGGATGGCTTGGATAGATAGATTAGGTAGGTGGGTGAACAGATAGCTAGAGAAACGGATATGGGCTGGATAGATGGAATGACGGGCTGGTAGATGGACGAACAGACAAATATTGGCTGGATAGATGTACATAGTTAGCTAGATGTACGATAAGATATGTGGGTGCGTTTGGTAAATAAATCGACGGATAGACAGACAGATAGATAGATAGATAGATAGATAGACGGATAGATAGGTAGATAGACAGATAGATAGATAGATAGATAGATACATAGATAGATAGATAGATAGGTAGATAGATAGTTAGATAGATAGTTAGATAGCTAGGTGGGTAGGTAGGTAGGGAGGTAGGTAAGCAGATAGATAGATAAACAGATAGACAGATAGACAGACAGGCAGACAGACAGATAGATAGACAGATAGATAGATAAATAGATAGATGGGTAGGTAGGTAGGTAGAAAGGTAGGTAAGCAGATAGATAGATAGACAGATAGACAGACAGGCAGACAGACAGATAGTAGACAGATAGATAGATAGATAGATACATGGATATACAGCTTCAAACTTGCACTTTAAATCTACAGTTATATCTAGATAACCGTTTAGATTTAAATAGAGGAAAGCCAGCATTTACAGATCTTGCTATATACCGAGTAAAGCAGGATATACATTCGCCTAATACCGACTTAAAAGCATAGGATGTATATCGACTCTACTGGGTATATATATAGAAAACAATCGATAGCTAATTAACCAGAGGGATTTAGACTGACATCGAAACAAGGATCTCTTTTTCCTCCATCTCTCAGCTGGCGGGAGGATATAGTAATTCCTTCTTTTCTTTTCCCTGGTTTTTATCTTCTCTCTTCGTGAGAATAACAGAACAATAATCCTAAGTGAAGTTCTCCTTTTTACATCCCAAGTCGATAAGCCTATTATTTTTGTCTGCGGAAACTTCTTTTGTATTCAAGTTTTTCTGATAACGATGTTATCATGGCCAAGGAAAAATGTGTATATAGCGAGACAATGACGTCAAACTGGAAGATCTGTCGATTGTCTTTTGGAGTCTCCCTCAGACGGAAAGACGTTTTGAGCTAAATCCGGTTTTCTTGTAAAAAACCAACCATTTTGGTTCGATATTATCGATTTTAAAGAAATTGCAATAAAAGCCAAAATAAGTCAGTATTCAGACAATTCAGTATTCAGCAATCAGTTAATTCAGCATTCAGACAAGCGCCGGTAGTCAGTAATAAGTAAATCTAGTATTCATAGATTTCAGTATTCAGTAATCAGTTAGTACAGTATGTAGATAATTTAGTATTCAGTAATCAGCTAATTCAGTTTTCAGACCAGTCAGTTATTAATAATCAGTTAATCCATAATTCGGAAAACTCATTATTCAGTAATCGATTAATTCAGTATTCAGGCAAGTCAGTAATCAGTAATAAGTCAACCTAGTAAGCTAGTATTCATAGATTTCAGTATACAGTAATCAGTTAGTTCAGTATTCAGACGAGTCAGTAGTAAGTAACAAGTCAATCTAGTATTCATAGATTTCAGTATTCAGTATTTAGTAATCAGTTCGTTCAGTATGCAGACAATTCAGTATTCAGTAATCAATTAATCCAGTTATCAGACCAGTCAGTAATTAGTAATCAGTTAATCCATTATTCAGATAACTCATTATTCAGTAATCGATTAATTCAGTTTTCAGACCAGTCAGCAATCAGTAATCAGTTAATTCAGTATTCAGACAGCAAATCGGACAGTATTAACAAAAGAGGGGCTACTATTGTCAGTACATGTTTGTAACTGTTTTGTTTGGGTTTGCAGGTACTTGGGGTTAGTGGGTTTATCTCCTCTGCTGCCCAACGACGGTAACAACGCGGCCGGGCCGGACCAGCAGCAAATGGACTTGACACCGTCGGCTAAAGCAATTTGCGCTGCTTTGCCTGGACTTGTTGCCCGACAGATAGAGGTCTGTCAGGCTCACCCCAATGCCATTCTCTCGGTTTCCGACGGCGCTAGAAAGGTACTAATTGCTTGTACATATACACGGATATACATATGTATGTACACATAAATGGTTAATGACCTAACAGGACCTAAAAGATACTCATTGCCCCATAGATATACATTGATATACTTACATATTAAACCTATGGAACACATAATACTTAGGATACAATAATTAGATTGATCGACTCACTATAAAGGTACTAATACTTACATACTATGTGAAGGTACAGATTGCCCATACATACGTTGATATACCTACTTACTACATACCCATGATTATGCTAATATGATAGTTGATGACTTAACCATAACTGTACTATTTGCTTATAGATACATGGATTTGCATACGTGCCTTACCTTTGTGGTTACAATGATCAGATAATTATGTTATTATACTTAGATTGCTTATATAGATTATTATATAGTACATTTTATTAAATGTATAGTATTACTTACTAGACATCTACTTGTTATTGTTAAAAGACTACTTATGAATTGGCTGGTTTAATCATAACGTATAAGGTAAAGTGACCATGCTATTACTTAAACGATAACTTGACATTGATATGCTATATAATGCTATGCGATGTAATAAGACAGAATATTTTTTGTGGTCCACTGAAAACTTACTCAGTTATAAAAAGAAAAACTTGTTTTTGATCCGTCATTCATCAATCAGCAGTCAAGTCATCATGAACAGCTTGAGCAATCTTACGTCATAAGCTATGCTAAACATGGCAATCTAGGCAGCTCTGTATTATAATTGTAAGACGTCTTAAAGATACGGTTAATACGTTCTATGCCATCAGCCCGGTTCGGTAGCAAAAAATACTTCCCAAAGTACTAAGACGTCTGAACAATTGGATAATTGAATTCAGCTCGGTCTCTGTTTACGTAGTAAAGTTAGTAAGACTTCTTAACCATGATGAATCTACAGTAAAGGTGTCTCTCAATGGTTTAAGACATCTTACAAAACAGAAACTACGGTTACATAAGAAAGGTTCTCGCTGGGGAAAAGTCGATAGCTTACAACACCCACGTTTTCAAAGATATAACAACCAAAAAAATACTGAATGTACAAACAATAGTACTTAATGCACTCATGAAATTTCATTCAAATCGGGTGATTAGTTTTCCCGTAAAAAAATGCTAAAGTTAAGACAATACGAAATTTCCTATACCATTCAGCGCCCCTTATTTCTGGCTCTAGACTTGCACAAGGTTTGCATGTGAAAGAACCTTGATTCTCGGATGTTTTCTTTTTACAATCACTAGCTGGTACAGTGCTAACAGGGTGTAGACTTGATTAAGGCTAAGCACGCTTTTCAGAAGGTAACGGTCGGTAGAACTTTGCACATGAGCAATGAGTTCTCTGCGTGCTTGATACCACTTTTTTCTTCGAACTTGTACACAAGTCTTGACTAAAGGTCTATTGATTAGTTTGCACACGGATAACCAGCTTAGATATCTATATTTCATATGTAAAAGTTAACCAGAAAACAACATTTTAATTGTATATCGTAGATACACTGTAATTTACGATTCATGGGACGGGTGATTTAGACGATGGAAAGATGGTTGCACGCGTTCATTTTACATGTTTCCCGTCTTTTCCACAGGGGATACAGCAGTGTCAGTATCAATTCCGCAACGAACGCTGGAACTGTACCACCAAAGACGAGCAAAGCGTCTTCGGATCCACACTGGAACGAGGTTAGTGTGTACCTTAAACCTTTATCGTTCTGTATCCTATATAGCCGAGTCCATTCAATACCCCCGGTGCATTTGCAAGGCCACACGTGATCTTATCAGCCTCCCAAAACACGCATATTGGGAACCGTCTAAAAGTCAGCTTATATTACAAGTTAGAATAAGGTAGCAGTCCAATAAACAGCAAGTTATTACCGCTACATTACTCCTATTGGTTGTGTGGAACCTACCATTAGGCGGGGTTTAGGACATGTGTACAGTCTAGAGCAATAAAAAAAGGGTTCTTTCTGGGGAAAAGTTGATCGCTTCTGGCACCCACGTTTTCAAAGATATAACTTTGAAAAAATTACCAAGTGTAGATCTATTTGTCCTTTATATAGTAGTAAAATTTCATTTCAATCGGGTTGATAGTTTTGCCAAAATTAAATTCTAAAGTTGGGGAAAAAATCTAGAATTTCCTACCGTTCAGAACCCTGTACAGGTGTTTGTACGTGGAATCATAAAAGCACAGGGGACCTACGGGATTGTTTACAAGGTGGATTGGTGCAGGCGATGCTAGATGAAGTCGTCATCCTTTTGATCGCCTCGCGGCCATGTAATAAAGCAAAGCAATAGCCAGGAGAGATGAAAAGCAGCGACTTGCTAATAACAATAATACTCCCATTGTAAAAAAGAAGAAGAAGAAGAAGAGAACCTCTAGCTGTGAGGTTATATAAGAATAAGAAAGAGAGAGAGATAGAGAGAAAGGAAGCCATAAGATTGCTTCCAACATTCCTATGTATAAGAGTGGTAATTGTAGGGTGCCAATGAGGCCGGTTCTTCGTGTTACCATTCATCACACCGGCCGTGTGGCAACCGAGGCGATAAACCATCATTACCAAACTCGTTACAGCACGTCACAATCTCCCTGCATCATAGCAGCGCCATAATTGCTGCCATTGCACCCTAAGGCCTCCTTCTTCTGGATAGTAGAAAGGGGAAAAAACAAACTCGATATCGTATGGAAAATAAACTGGTCACGAGTTGTACACACACCGTCCAGCACTCCTCTCTTCTATGATCTTCGCCAACTCGTATATGCCCCGTTTATATAATGAAGAGGTTTTCCTTAACCCTTAGCCACACCGCAGACTTTCCAACTGTTTGATGGTTTGCGTACGGGAAACCGCATTAGAAACATGGCAGAAGATAGTGGGTTAGACAGTTTGATGGTTAGTTTGATAGATAGATGGATCGACAGATATAGATATATAGATGGACAGATAGATAGGTAGATAGACAGATAGATAGACAGAGAGATAGATAGAGAGATAGATAGATAGATAGATAGGTAGATAGATAGATAGATAGATAGATAGATAGATAGATAGATGGATAGACAGACAGACAGACAGACAGACAGACAGACAGACAGACAGACAGATAGATAGATAGATGGATGGATGGACAGATAGAGACAGATAGACAGATAGATAGATAGATGGATAGACAGATAGAGACAGATTGACAGCTAGATAGATAGATACAAAGATAAACAGATAGAGAGAGAGACAACCGAGCGATCTATAAGAAGGTTGAAAAAGAATAAGCAGAAAAACCAATAAAAGAAGATTCGTCAAAGACTATTCAGTAGGTCACCATTCGCTCACACAATTCATATTCCAGTATGAATACTAATATATTATTAGTGTACTGATACCGAAATCTATAGACGAAAACATCTGACGAGCCATTCCAGTCATCAATTTCGACCAGATGTGCGGCCCTTTCTCTCGGTTAGCGTTGATAATAAATATTGATCTTTCGGCTGAAGGGTTTTCCCGTTATTAAGACGCACTGATGAGGACGCGGACAATTTCACCAAAAAATAAAAACGGCGCGACCACACACGCCGATCTCGCAGGCTTCTCGTGCTCACTTGTCCGCGCGGCTTTTGCCTTGGTCGGCGTCTTACACAACGCTCTTGTAATAGGCTTCGCAACCACGCTAAGAATTTCGAAACCATTTGTCAAGATTGCACAGCTCAACCGGGTAATAACAAATCGTATAGAGGGGCCCTTTCAATTGCAATTTGAATTCGAATTAGAAAATCATCAATTTTTCACGTACTGAAACCAGATTTTCCAACACACACCCTTTCGTCTCCATGTATTACAATTAGCACCGAGTATATAATTAGCCTTTAGGTTAATTAAGCACAGTGTAAAAAAGCTATTAGGGACTTGGGTTAAAAGTTCCCTGGGCTATAGAATACACGTTAGTAATGAAGGGTGTGTGTGTGTTGTTACTGTGTATGTGAACCTACAGGGAATTACAATTTAGCCTCGTAAGATGAATGCAGTACCGTAATGCTGTCGTGCTGTAAATCACCTTGTTTAAAAAATAAATATATAAGAAAAAAGAGTGGTTAAGAGGAGCGTGATTATATGCTGTATTCATGATTTTGTAGTTGTTTTCATGGTGTGCCGAAATAAAGCTGCTGGCAGAAAGTGACCGCCGAGGGGTTGGCAAATCCGAAAAATCCTCAAACCCTTTCAGCCAGATTCACATAAGAGTCTGGAGAAAACAAGATTCTTAAAAAGATTCCTTGAAAATCCCAACACGATCCTGTGGACTTTGCGAACCCCTCGGTGACCGCACTGACTAAAAACAAAGATAGGAGGAAAAAACTGTGGAATTTTCACGAATGGCCCTCCTGGTTGTTTTATCTCCTCGTTTCTGTTCCCCAGTGAAAAAGATCCAAGTTATGGGAGGGCAAAAAAAAAAAAATTGTAGACGCTGTATAGAGTGTTGATGAAGACGATAGGACGTTGTTTCTCATGACTGCGACATTAGGGCCCCTCCAAATGAAGCCAACAAATTGAAATATAAACAGTGAATGGGGACGGGAGGGGTCATATCTACGAGGAAAATGTCTTGTGTAGAGAGAGAAGCGAATGCTTCCCGCTCTTTTGAAGCGAAAATAAAAGGCGAGCGTGTCTGATTGAAGCCAAAGAATGAGCCACATACCTGCGTAATAAAGCATGTTGGCCCATTGTTGGTACACACAATGCTGTCAACCCAAAACGCCGTTTTTAATTTCCCATGACGAGAAATTCGGCCTTATGCTTGTGGCCCGCCGATTTCGTCTCTTCGTCTCAACAAAGACTCGACCTGAGAGAATTTCTCCACATGCCCCGTTTGATCAAAGCCAGTGATAAAATGGCAGCGAATAGCCAACCGATGATAGCTCAGGGGCCTGCTGTAGGTTGACCACCCGCATACACACCGTCCACCAGCTATTAATGTCATGTTTCACCAAAGTCATACGCTGCTACTAACCAAATTATCACCCACCTAGGCCAAGCCTCTCTCTGTGACTTGAGAAACACCATAGCCATCACCCTCCCCTCCCTTCAAACTGATTACGGTCTACACATACACATATGCAGTCTACAGAACATTCGAAAATTCATGCAATTTCCTAATCTTTAGGATTTTATTCTGGCTAAACTAATCAACCGATTTTAACGAAATTTTGTCAGTACATTGACAACTACAAGTTGTACGTCTAGTATTTTTTGGGTAATTTTATCTTTGAAAGTATAGGAGTAATAAGCAATCAAAAGAACCCTTTTGTTCCTGCCCTTGACTGTACGCACACATGTACACAAAGGGTAATGACTGGAGACAATAGTAGCATCGTGTTTAACTGCAATTCCCCTTTCTTTTGTTGTGATTCGCGATATACCCTGTGTATATGTACGTATGTTACTTAAGGAGAGTATGTGGCCAATTTGCAGGGTTAATGTGACGTTTATGGTACATAATGGAGAGCTTATGCACGGACTGGTGAAGCAAAAGGTATAGAGGGGAAAAAGAAGAAGAAGGAAACAACACACCGCAAATGAAGATAAGACCTCCCAGGAAGCTGCTAATTAACTTGAGGTCGCCTCAGCTTTTTCTCCTATGGGCAAGTCTAATAGCCGATAGTTAGATTGAAGCCTTCTCTCTCTCTCTCTACCGTTGTGTGTGTGTGAGTTGTATGACAAACATGTTGATGAGCGACTTGGCCGAACGGTGCGGACAATAACTCAGACTCGATGAAGGTCTTCTTGAGAGTTATTCAGACGGACATGCGAAGGAGATGGAGCCATTTAGAAGCCCAAAGAGAGCCTCAGAGGAAAAGAGGCGAAATGTCGCGTTTGATAGGTTCGACCACCCGGTCAAGTCATGCAGCATTGCGGGGGCCCCCCTTCAAGGATCCTTCTCATATTTTGCCCGGGCCAAGATCATTATTTTATCGGGCCCACGTTTCCTTGTTCAACTATCAGCCATTAAGGATATCAATCTGTGTCCGCTTTCATGTAGAGCCTCCTTTGTTATATTGCATATGCTGTTTCATTCAAGAAGATGTATACAGGGAGAGAGCTGCATATGTGTACCGTTGGCTTGGCATTTCTTCTGCTGCCGCTATGGTTCCTGACATGGCTTCAACGCAGATGTTTTGGCCAACGTCCCACAGTTATTTATCTGCCCAACGCTGATGTTCACAACACGGGTAGTTATCACGTGCTGGGCAGAGAAAAATGGCTGCAAAGAACACAATCCCACGTCGCCAAAAGCAACATAACTCCCGTCGTAAAATATTACGGAGAACGTTTGTTGTAATTGATATCTCAAGGCAAACTCGCGTATATATATACATTCATAAAAGCGCGCGCTCCCTCATTGAGACTTGGAAAACTTCTCTAAAGGGATTGTAAATATAAGTGAAAAACCTGTTGGTAATTTCTACATGAAAGTTATTGTAGCCATGTGCAATAGGTTGTAATTAGAGAGACTGGGATGGCCATACACATGATGCTTTACAAGCGAATTAACTTGGAAGACGCGTTCTCCATGCAATTGCCTCAGGTATTGCAACATGTACTGTTGAACCATGTTTATTTTTAAGCCACCGGCCTGAAATTCTATCTATCTACCTATCTGTCTGTCTATCTATCTATCTGTCTTTCTGTCCAGCTCTATATCTGACTATCTGCATATCTATCTGTCTATCTACTTCTATATCTATCAATCTGTATATTTATCTGTCTGTCTATTTGTCTATCTATCTGTATATCTATATATCTGTCTGTCTGTCTGGCTATCTATCCACTTATCTACTTACCTACCTACCTATATCCTATCTATATATCTGTCAACCTATCTGTCTAAATGTCTGTCTAAATGCCTGTCTGTCTGTCTATCTATCTATCTAACTATCTATCTATCTGTCTGTCTGTCTGGCCATCTATCTATACTTATCTACTTATCTACTTATGTACTTGCCTACCTACCTGTCTATCTATCTGTCTGTCTGTCTATCTATCCATCTATCTATCTATCTATTTATCTATCTATCTATCTATCTATCTATCTATCTATCTATCTATCTATCTATCTATCTGTCTGTCTACCTACTTATCTATCAATCAGTCTATCTATCTAACTATCTGTCTATCTATCTGTCTATCTATCTACCTATCTACCCATCATAATCACTTAACTACCATTCATACTCAGTTCTGATGTTCTTCAACCTCCTCAAAGCATGGCATACGTTTACAGACTTCTATACAGAGGAGCACCTTGCGGCACATCCAAAGTTTCTAAAAATAGGGGGCGAAAAAAGGGGAAGAAATTGAAAATAAGAGAGAGAATATTTCAGACAGATTTCAACTTAACGCTCGCAGTCGCTGTGGTTTTAATGGGGTCGAAGTGTGCGCGGTAGAGAGAAGGGCCAAAGGCGAGGGGTTCGCAATTCCACGGGACTAGATTCGAGTTGTAAAATCGTTTAAAACTTTCTCGGGATTTTTAAGATTTTCAGATTTTTAAAGGGTCTTTTGGGAAGATTTTCGGAATTTTTTGAGATTTTTTTAAAATTTTGGAAATTTCAGAGTTTCTTACAGAATTTTTAGGGATTTCCCCCCCCCCAGATTCTCGTGAGATTCTGACTGAAGTGCTGGAGGATTCTCCGACTTGCGAACCCCTCAGCCGAAGGTTTTTCTCGTGCACGGCTGTCGGACTGACAAAAAGAAGGCCAAATTGAAAGCTGGGGCGAGAAAATGATAGCCCACTTGAACGACTAGCATGGCACCGGCGGCACCTCAGCACTGGTGTTTATCACTGGGGCCGGAAATGAAAGAGGTCTTGTCTTGCCGCTCCTCTCCTTTGTTTCTATGTACCTTTGCTGTACTCCCATCACTTTTGAGTTACACCATCGCCTTATCAACTATATGGAATCGATTTCACATCACGATTACAACATTCAAACGTATCGTTTCAACCTGAGTGTATATGGAGGATCTGTATGAAGGATTAGTGGATCTAAACCATAGACGGCAGCTAAGATGCATGGTGGTAATCACTTTTGAGTTACACCGTCGTCTTATCAACTGTATCTCTGACTTCACTGATACAACTGATGTTTGCATCACGATAATCGTTCAAACATATCACTGCATTCTTTGCATGTAGGATCTGAATGAGGGATCATTGGATCAAAACCAGAATGGCAGCTAAGATGCATGGTGGTAATCATCACCTTGGGGTTTTTCTTAGCGCAGGAACCTTCATGTGGGAATACACCCTCGCAGCGTGAGACTCTCGTCGACTACCTTGTTCCTTTTGTGCTTTGCAATGATGTATTAATCAACACCTTTTTCGTTCATCTTTTTTCCCTTCTCCCTTTTTCACTTTGAAAAGAAATCCCACGAATACTTACAAGAAAGAAATTCCCCAAAAAATTAACGTCGGGTGGAGGTTTTTCTAATTGCATAGTCAATTCGATACGCTGGAGATTTTTCTCCCATGCGCAGAATTCTTCCAGTTGCTGAAACCTCCTGCGTTGGAGCCGAGAGGGGTTCGCAAGTCCGTCGAAATGTGTTTCTCAAGATCCTTGATATTTTCACAATTTTCAAGGATTTTTTTTTTGCGAACCCCTCGGTTGGAGCAGGAAAAGGTTGGGAGAACGTCTCAAAAGAACCTAATGTATGAGGTTCAAAACCGTGAATGAAGAAGACAGAGAAAAAAAGGTATTTATCTCTTTCATGTAAGGGCAGCTTCATCACATCATCGTTATTATACAATCCATCTTTAATCCATCTTTCTTCATTTAGCCTGTTTAAGAGTCTTAAGGTCGACTTGGAGGGCGGGGGAAAAAAAGGAGTCAGGTTGTTGTTTTCGCCTTGTCTCGTGTTAACGTAAATATTAATACAGCTTAGTGAAGGGAAGACCTACATAGATGAGCGTATAGGGGTGGACACACACAGAGAGCAACAACGGGAAACATTTGGGATCCCTATAGCTGGAAGGGGTTTTACCTTAGGTAGTTTATATACCGGAAATTCCACGTTGAGAAAACTAGAGGGTCCTTGTGTACCAATGTCGAGTTAACCTGCTATTTGATTCCCACGGCCTGAAATCTTATAGGCCTAATGGGGGCTGGGTAATATAGGATGGTTCTGGTCGCGTTTAGACACGCTCTCACGGATGCCACCCAGTGTTCCCTAACATTACTGACCTCGTGGAGGGGCGGAAGAGTTTCTTTTTATGGCACCTTTTCGCCAATTACTGATTATAAAGAAGTAACCAGTCTAGAGCAAAAATTGGGGTTCTGTGAATGGCGGAGAATCGTTAGTAATTCCCAACTTTCAGGATTTTATTTTGGCGAAACTTACTGCCCGATTTCAACAAAACTTGATAAGGGCACTAAGTACAACTAGGACTGCACACAGTATTTTTTAGGTTACTATATCTTTGATAGTGTAGGAGAAATAAGCAATCAACTTTTCCCCAGCAAGAACCCCTGTTTTGTGCTGTATAGACTGTAACTGGGATGTGGGATCTACGAAAAAATTTAGTAGTTCTATGTTGACAATGCGGTCGTCATGATGTCGACCGATTGTGAATTTGAATAACAGAACCTGCTCGAAAGTGGCAGCTTATATACAGTTGCTAGTTGATCCCCCCCTAGAGCTTACTTTTCAGAGCCGCGGTACACAATGGGTCACGTAAAGGTCATATCATCCAAAGTTACAAGGCATTCAATCAGTCGAGGGCTTATTTGTGGCTTTGCAAGGGGCACATCAAATATTCCCTAATGTTTGGCTCTTTGAGATGGAAATGGGGAAATTCTGGCTGCAGCTGCATCTCTTTCTTTTTTACGACGTCAGCCATAATCGAAAGCAGAATACATAATCTACCCTGCACACATCGTCCCTCTTGATATGCTTTTGAATTCCCTATTACTTGGCAACCGTGCGAGATACGCCAGCGTGCGTAACTAATCGAACTTGATCGAACTACCAAACATCACTTGCTTGTCGCAGTTCGTTATCACACACATCCATGTTATACAATTATCCGTAGCCAGTGACAGGACCCACGCCATGCAATATATACAATAGAATCTCGATATTGCACAATACGCGCATCATGCAATACATAGACTGTATAATGTAAAACTGTTATTGAACCACAGGGAGCCGCGAGACAGCTTTCATTTACGCCATCACCAGCGCTGGTGTCGTGCACGCTGTAACCCATGCCTGCAGTTTAGGCAACCTGACCGAATGCACGTGCGATATGGATCGACAAGGATTACCTACTCCCGAAGGATGGAAGTGGGGTGGCTGCAGGTACTATCTCAGCTCTAAATCGTTTAACAATCTCCACTATAAAACGCTACAATAAAACTCTGTGGGACCGATTTATTCTAAAGCACTTCACCAGAATACCAGCAGAGTTTATCCCTCCCCCCCTATAACGGTCTCCCCTTGCTTTT
>JAIQCU010002125.1:0-15366 GCA_022114935.1 Leptestheria dahalacensis
ACGAATATCCTCGTGCCTTCGAAAGGAAACCTTGGCGTTTTCGACTTGCACGTGACTGTCACGTGTAGTTTTTTTTGTGTTATTGTTTGTCCCCCCAGCTGCCTTTTTTGTTTTCTTGGTTTGGGGTATAACGAGAGTACGGCTGTATCATGGACATCCGCATATGGGGGGCGGCTGGAAGAGGAAATACAAGCCCCGGGGAGTGGAGCAATTTGCACCGAAAGGTTGAATCCTGTTAGGATCGCCAACAGGGGGATAGGTCTGACACTCTCTCAGAGGATATAGCAGCTTGTGCTGGGAAATGAGCCCTGTTGCGCGTTGTTGCAACCCAGCAGGCGAATTGGGTCGATATGGAGCAGGTTATTTCAAGTCAGGCGACTGCCGCAGAGCCGTTTTCAACAAGGCTTTCCAACACTGCAAGGTGCAGTGTGTAGGATCGTTGCAAGGTCTTAATGCCAGCGCGAGGATGTAGTGGATCTGTTTTGGATCCACTGGACTATTTCAATATCCGGAACCGGGGAAAGGATTGTATTCATGATGATATGCGTTAAATATCGATATTCATATCAGATCGAATAACAGGTTTTGATATCGGTAATAAATCAATGTTGATGTCAAAGAAGTTACTGATATTAAGTACCACTATTTGCGTGACATATCGATATTGGTATCATTATCGATCGTATCGAACAGCAGTGATGATATCAGTCATATCAAAACTACTATTCGTATGCCAGTGCAATCATCAGTTTAAATATCGCCTTCAATAACTATATATGTGTATAAATAGATATTGATATTGAAATAGTTAACTGATAGTAAGTATCGTTATAATCGATATTGGATAATTGAGATATCGAAAAACCCTGGTTGCATTACAGTAACGCAAATGTTGGGAAAACTGGAATCCCACTGCTTTTCTTATACAATCAGAGTTTTTCCTGGCGTTTGGATAGTCGCAGTTTATGGAGGTTATTTAGTGGGTGATGGAAGCGGCGTGTCCAGTACCAGGAGATCCATTGTTGGGTACCTGTCCGCAAGCACGTGACTATTGTTAGATAGGGTATGTCGTTCCTGGAATTGTAGCGTGTCAGTTGAGCTACTGATGTCGTGGTTTCCGTCGTCGGTCAATTGGTGCGTCTCGAGCTTCTTTTTTCAGGAAAAAAATCTCTGGGACTATCTCTTTCATGAAGTCATAATTGGCGTGAAGCATTGAGCGGGCCGGAAGTGAGGCATGTGCCCTGCTCTTCCAAAATAAACTAATTGGACCGTGTCCAGTTGCTTACCGAGGCTCGTTGCAACCTCTTTAGCTACAATCATTCCGCTATTGTAATGAAACTTAATCGTAATTAAATCGTTGTGTGTCCCTCCTTGAATGTAGTGGTAAACTTAAATCTCAATAGCTAGATAAATAGTTAGTATGTAGGCTGCTGGATAGATAGTTAGTTAGATACTGTACATGCAAAGATCCGCAGATAGGTAGGTAGGCAGATAGATAGATAGCTAGTCAGACACATAGATAGATAGATAAATAGATAGCTAAACGCATAGACACGTAGACAAGTTAGCTGGATACAAAGATAGACAGATAGGTGATATGTATATGGCATGCTGGTAGATAGATGGATAGATGGGTAGACAGAAATGTAGGTTCATAGATATATACACACATGGGTATATGGATACATCCATAGGTAACGTAGACAGATACACATGTAGTAGTCAGATGGAGTTAGATTAGACAGGATATTTAATAAATAACGCGTTTAATCGCGCCTGCAAAGGCCATCAGTAGTTTAAAACTCTCCAATCTTTGTAAAAACAGTAAATTATCAGAAGTTTTGACATTTGTGAAATTCTTTCGTTATGAATTGACGAGTGTCTGTCTCGTTTTTGTCGCCGCCTTTTAACATACTAAACATATCTTGTCTATTGTTTGCAGAGCCCGCGTCAGGCACGTCGCCATGGAGACGAAGACGAGTTTCACAACGCCCTCCATCAGCCCGCCGCCCAGTCGCACGCTGTGAACGTCTACGACGCTGCCAGGAAGAATGGAGATTCCGTGGAGAATCGTTCGCGCTCAGCGGTATTCACTTCCGTACCGTTTCTTTGTTTCGACTCCTTTAAGATAGGAACCTGTATTATACTCTTCTTTAATATCATTACTATGTATATCGTTTCATAAGACTTAATTTGATTGCTATTAAAGTTAATTTTGTTCCAATTTGATTGTTGAAAGTAAGGATTTACGTGTATGTGATTTGAGGTACCGCGAGGGTCTTTTGACATTTTTTTAAATTCATTTCATGAAAACTTGATTCTTGAAAGCAAGGATTATGCGTATGGCTTTTGAGGTAGCGCACCGCGAGGGTCTTTTTGTCGGTGCATGTTATTCTTATGGGGGCCCCATAGTGGTGAAGGCTTTCAAGAGTGATGAATTCTTTATTTGGATCTTACTGGCCGGGCCGAAAGCAGCAGCTTGGCAAAACACGGTAGACAGCTCACGATAAACGAAACGTCAGCGCAAGAAAACTGCTGCACATGACGGAGACGAACCACAACCTCTTGCACCAACTTTTGTAAACAGGAAAACCTGCGTTGCCCACGGGTGCAGGGGTGGTGATGGTTGCACTGAACGAGCTGCGGGAAAATGACGAACAGCATCATTCGAATCAAAATGTTTAATTAAATATAAAATTTTAGCAATTGTAAGTTTTAATATTTAACTTTGACGGTTAATTTACGTTTCTATAAATGATTTGCACAGTAGGCGTAAGTTTCAAGTAATTGTAAGTAATTATATAGCATAGCATTTATCTTATCAGTAATTATAGTTAATTATAGTAAAGTATAAGTAACTGAAAGTTGTAATACTTGGATATTGACAGTAACTTTTTGCAGTTGGATAAATCATTGGCACAGTAGGCGTAAGTAGAACATTTATAGAGTCTCTCTTCACCACCGGAACGTGTTGGTTATTTTCTTCGTGCCCATTGATACGTTTTTGGAACTTTTCCAGTTCCAGTAATATCCAACCAAATACTGTCTAGTCGAGAGTCTAATGACGATTTGACACTTTTGGATGCGACTTGATATTGTCTCACCGAATAGCATTTCGACTCCCAGGCATTGAGATTTGGCGCAATATCGTGTCTCATATTTCAGTTTTGGTGAAGCCACGGAGAATGTTTCATATTAGATTTCATCGCCTATCTTTTTAACATGTACACATTTCCTCATCTGGAAAAATCTGAAGAACCTGGAGACCAGTAATAGTGATACGGAAGAGTGTAAACTGTCTTGGATAAAGGCCTGATCGCTTCAGATAGATAATGCAGTTTCTATGTGATTAAACCTTTTTTTCTGCGGCGGAATTGGCCTTCAAGCAAAAAGTCTGCACAATTTTTTTCCGTAAAATATATTTATGATAACCCGGTTAATTGTAATTGTATTTAATACATGTATGTAACAAATATTTTCCATATAATGTTGGATTGATATAAATTATAATATTATGTTATTAATAACGATATTAATTTTTCTTTTAATTTTTATTTGTGAGTTTTAGATTCTTCGTGTACGGATAATGATTAGATTATATTAGACAATGTATGTAATGTGCAATTAATTTTTTATTTTATTTTAATCTGTTTCAGTGTGACGACGTCTGGGAGTATGGAGAGATCCTGCTGGAGCGCGGTACATCCGGCCTGGGTTTCAGCATATCCGGCGGTAAGGACAATCCCCATCTGGGTGACGATCCGTCGGTGTTTGTGACGAAAATCATTACTGGAGGAGCTGCGGCCAATGATGGACGACTTCAGATCAACGATGTCATCCTCATGGTGAACGATGTCTCTGTGGTTAACGTCCCGCACGCAATGGCCGTCGAAGCGCTTAAACGAGCTGGAAACCTGGTTCGATTGGTAATAATCCCAGAAGAAAGAAAAGAAGAAGAAGAAAAAAAAAACAACCTTAACGTAATTCACTCGCCTTTTTCTGTCCCAAACAGAAACTGAAGCTTTTTTAAACCCCCATGCCGTGATTGTTATTGACTTTGGAGTTGGCTTCACTCCGGAAAACTTCCTACTCTTTTATCGTCTAACTTTTTTTTCCTATTGGGAACTAAAACGGCAGGATTTTATTACTTTAAGGTTGGCTTTGATAGTCTTGATATGGCGTCGTAAAATAAGGAGGAAAACTCGGTAAAAACTGTTTTTTTTTAAAAAGGGGCACCGGGGATTAGATGTTATTATTATAAAACTGGATTTTCTTTTAGAATCGTTTCAATTTGGCCACTTTTCGTACTAGAGGACGACGCATTGAGAGTCAAATAAAAACCTTTTATAACCACGCGAACGGCAGACGAGAGTGCAGACCCCTGTCCCGTGGAATGGTGCATCATCGTTAAAATAGTCTGAAGTGGAAAGTCCTGAGGGGGGAGGGAGGGGGGGTAGATGTCAAGCAAAGCAGACGTTACTGTGATAATGTTTACAAGATCTCTAGTTTTCCGACCAGATATGTGAATCGAACTTAACGTTATTACAACATAAGAAGGTTGGGAAAGCTTGAAATTAAAGCTGGAATCAATTCTTTTTCTCGAAGATCATAGAAACGGAAAAACTGGATAAGCTGGATAAAAACAAAGGTGTTTGAAGACCAAATCTGTATAATCAGTCTATGGTTACACCAACAACAGGATATACAGATAGATAGGTGGGTAGGCAGATAGGTGAATAGATTGATGGATGGATAAGGAAGTAGGTAGTTGTAGATGTATAGATGGATGGATGGATGGATGGATGGATGGATGCGTGGATGGGTGCATAGGTGGATAGATGGATGAATGGATGGGTGGGTGGTTTGGATGGATGGATCGATAGATAGACAGATAGATAGATAGTTAAACGGATAGTTGGTTGGATAAGTGTATAGCTGTATGACTGTATAGATGTATAGGTTAATAGGTGGGCAGATGGATAGATATAAATAGATAGGTAGATAGACGGATAGAACGATGGATAGGTGTATAGTTGTATGACTGTACAGATGTAGATTAATAGATGGATGCGTTAGATGTATACATGTCTAGATGTATTGGTTCATAGATGGACTGACGGACGGATAGAAATATAGTAAGTTACTATGTAGGTAGGTAGGATAGTCAGGTAGGTAGATAGATAGATAGATAGATAGATAGATAAGATAGATAAATAAGACAGTTGGGTGGATTGAAAGACATCTAGCTAGACATGTTAAACAGTCTTCACGCTAAATTGACATCCAGTTGTGTACAGATAGATGGATATAGTTGAAGGTGAAGACCAATTGGAAGCCATGTAACTCTTGTTGTCCCGTTCTGTGTTTCTTTAATGGGATTTCTTTATAGAGCATTCGACGACGACGAGATCCTCGTAGTTGGCGCATTGTCGAGCTGGAGTTGACAAAGGCTAACAAAGGTCTGGGCTTTAGCATCGCCGGCGGTTCGAATAATCAGCACGTGCCCGGTGACAATGCAATCTACATCACCAAAATCATGGACGGCGGGGCTGCGCAGCAGGACGGCAGGCTGGCTGTGGGCGACAAACTCATTCTTGTCCGTAATTTGCCGGTAAGTTGGGACATAAGTTTGTTTCCTCGCAAACCTTCCTTAAAGAATAATCTCGACTTTTCGTTTTATTGAACATTACTTCAAGTTAGATTGAATAATAATTCACGTAAATCTCAACTGAAAAATGTCTACTGAACATCATGTAATGTTAATTACACACATTCCGTGATGTAGTAATGCTCTGAAACTTGTAAATGTAACGCAATCAATGCATCTTGCTTGCCTGAATTAGCTTTATATTGTTGTAATCAAGTCTTCAAGTTGGATGTTACGTAATGGTGATTTACTTAAATTACCTGATGTGGTAATACTTGTAAACATAGCACAATCAGTGTATCTTGTTTACCTCAATTAGCTATACCTTGTTATTATTAAACTTCAAATTTCCCTTTGGGTATTACGTAATGGCGAATTACTTAGATTACACAACACTGTAAAGCTATGAAACTCGTAAATTATAACGCAAGCAATATATCTTCTTAGTCCTTAACTGGTACAGTCTAGAATAGAAAAAAGGGTTCTTGCTGGGTAAAAGTTTATTGCTTATAGCACCCAAACTTTCAAAGGTACAAAAGCCAAAAAAATACTGACTATAGACCAGCTATCACTTTAAACCCTAGTAAAGTTTCATTTGAATCGGGCGATTAGTTTTGCCAGAATAAAATCCAAAGTATTTGTCTTTTTTCGCTCTAGACTGTACGAGACGGATTCAAGGCTGCGTGTTTGCTTGATTCAGAAAACTATTTGCATTTTACTGTTTTCTCGATTTATTTTGAATTTAAAAAAAAAATGTGAATTCGTTAAAAAAAAATTAAAAAAATACCCTTACGGCGGTTTTTAAATGGTTGGTATAGACTCAGTACACTGATTGACACAATCAGGTCACAAAGTCCTGGAATTCAGGAGCTAAAAAAAAAGGAACAGATGGGAATTTCACTTGCAGAAATTCCTTTCTTTGTTTTGTTATCAGAACGTTTGGAAAGGAAAATCCGGACGGCTAAAAATAATTACGTCGAGTTAATTGCCTGCCCGTCGTCTGTTTAAATATAGAATATCTCTCCTTTTAGTAGTCGTGTCGTCTTGTTGGAGTTTGAGAGAACTTGGATTTGTCGTGTTTTTTTTGGTAAATAGTCGAGTTGAAAGAGTGGAACGCGTCTGGTATGCCTTCATGATGCTACTACACAAGACACTTCGGCTTTTTTAATTTACATCGTTTGATATAACCTCGGTAGAATTTTTCAGTAGTACTTATTTCATAGGAATAATACATAACGATGAACTTAATTTCAAGAGTTTAGTTACGAGGGTTAATACAATGTTAACAGACAGGTCACGAATACCTAATACCTCTATGTACTTTAACTGTTATTCAATAATCAGAATTAAAGATAATATAAGGATTGTTTACCGTTATTAATATAAACATTAGGAATACAACAGTATAACCTGAAATGGTAAAATAAAACTTAATTGAATAAACTATTAGTAAACTGATTAATTAGAATAGGTTCATATATTATTGGCGGAAAGGCCACGTCTACAGATTACCTTATGTATTTTAACTTGAATTCGTTTATCATTAATTCGCCATTCATTTGCAATCTTTTTTTTTGTGAATTGGAATCGATTATGGAGGTATCGATCACTAAGAAAAGCCGTGTCGTGTTGATAATATGAAACAATCGACCTGGGCCTGTCACATTCAGTTGTCTGAATGTTGCCAACTGCCTGTATTAAGAATGCCGGCCGGTTGAGTTAGCTAACGCACAGGGACAGACTGGCGCATGATGCACCGCACGTTGACGCGGCTGAGGCGCGTCCGTGACGGAAACGGACGCGCCTGAAACAACCGTCAAGTCTGATTTGGTTAGAAAGGGAAGTTGTTGAACCAGATGACTGTGATTGGTGGCATTTGTATTATTATCGTCATTGTCTGACAGGCTAGTTATTTTTACACTTAAGTTTCGTGTTATACTTTTCCCGAATTCAATNTACCCACGTGTCGTATATGAGTTGATTCGACTTTTCGCGCTCTTTTCAACTGCGGTCCACTCAACTGCTTACCGACATGTCGTACATGGGTCGACTCAACTTTTGACGCTCTTTTCAACTGCGGTCGACTCAACTGCGTACCCACGTGTCGTATCCAAGTCGACTCAACTTTTGACGCTCTTTTCAACTGCGGTCGACTCAACTGCGTATCCACGTGTCGTATACAAGTCGACTCAACTTTTGACGCTCTTTTCAACTGCGGTCGACTCAACTGCGTACCGACGTGTCGTAGATGAGTCGACTCAACTTTTGACGCGTTTTTCAATGGCGCTTGACTCAACTGGGTACCCACGTGACGAATATGAGTCGTCTCGACATTTCGCCCTTTTTTCAATTGCAAATTTTCCAGCTAATGAATAATTTTAAAGTCATCTTCATTCGAATGGTATTCACAAATACACATAGGAAATAACAAAGACAATTCATTCACTAAACATTATTTTAAGTAGAATCTAAAGTACGGTGAACAAAGCCAGCTTACCTAAAACTAACTACTGCGAGAGTTTAAAATCGCGAACACAAAACTGAATTAAACGGCTACATAAGTATTGTACTGTGGTGCAGAAAAGAAAGCAATAGGACAGACTATTTCTCGGTGAGGGTAATACTATGTTTATATATTTTGGTCACAAAATATAAAAATTTTAAATTTGATTGACAATGCTACGCGTCGCCGAACTTGTCCTGATTAGCGGAATGGATCGTAGCCACCATAGCCGTAACCACCGTATCCCTTCTTGTATAGTTTCTTGTACGTCTTGAAGGAGCTCTCGGAATTGACCTGATCTTCAGCGAACACGGAGACCAAGATGGCGGCGATAACAGCGAAAACCTGATTGTGAAGAATATTACAAGTTTGTATAACTCAAGTTAGTGGACAGGATAATTACTAGAAGTAACTAGGTAGTTACTATAGTAGCAGAACTAGGTTAAAGAACCTTGTAAGTAGAACCTTTTAAGAAAGAACCTTTAAAGTAGAACCTAGTTAATAGATCGTGGTTAGTAGAATACGTTTTGATAGAACCTTGTAAATTGGAACCTAGTTAGTACAACGTAGTAGTTAGTAGAGCCTTGTAAATAGAACCTAGTTAGTAGAACCTGTGCTAGCAAAATCAAGTTAGCAGAACGTGTGCTAGCAAAGTAAAGTTAACTGAAGAAGTATAACTATTAGTTCCTCAAGATTGACTTACATAGTTGTTAGTATCAGCAGAACTATGGATTTGGTTACCACATTTGATAGAAGAAGCTTTGCTCATTTGTATTACATTATAGTCAATGCGCATAGGTCTGTTATTCAAGCTGCAGTTTACTAGTTAGCAAATTAGCTACCAAATCGATACAACAGAACTTCCAAGCTCAAATTTTAAGCTTTATATGCACAGAAGGTTCTTACGAGCAGGAACTTGCTACTTTGTTACTTAAGTTATCCAAGTAGTTAGCTAGTTAGTTAGTCTAGCATTTTAAGTTCAATAACAGAAATGACCGATTTAGTTGTTAGTTAAACAGCCTACACTGGCCAAGTGAAACCGTTAGTTACTAGCTTATAGTTTTACTACAACCAGACGCTCTACTACCCACATACAATAGCACAAAAAGCGAACTCTTACCAAGAAGAGCTTTAAAACCAAAAGGATCATGTAAATCGCTATTTCAGCTTCATTTGGTGTAGAAGTTGTGGGGCAACACGTGATTGGTGTTCAGAAACGTTACACTTGAACTTAACGCGATCTGGCAACGCGTGTGACGTCACACAAGTCATGCTTTTAGAAAAGTCGACATGTTGCGATTACTCTTCTCTTGTTTTACTATCAAGCTACGTTGGCCGATGTAAATTTTTCATGCCCTATTCAATCAGACAGATATTTTTTAAACAATAGGTAACATACCGGGGAAATTTACTCTATCAAGGGTGATTAGAATTATTATTATTATTATTATTATTTGAGTTGCTAATTTATTCGTCTTATTGCAGGTGGTTTATGATCAAAGGCAGCAGATTTTCTTGAACGTGATATTCCTGGGACGTGATAACGCAAAATAGCCTTGTGCATTTTTGTTTGCTCAGTTTGTTATCCATTAAAGGATTGGATATCATGGCCACTCTTCCGAGTAAAACGAAAAAGCCAACAATAAATAGATTGTTAAAATGGTTTCCAAATCGATATGCTTATAGGTTCCTTAATGAAAGTGAAATTTCACCGTAAACGCTCTGATGCTTCTCAAGTGGAAATCGCTTCACAGCTCTGTAGAGTAGATTACGACAGACGGGCCGATAAGAAAAGTGAAAAACACAGTGAAAGAGGTTCTGTGTGGTTAGTCATTTGTTGAAAAATCTTGTAGCGCAAGATTCACCGAGAGAATCTTTATTACTGTTTTGGTTTTCAACACCTCAAATTTCCTTCCTTTTTCCCTCCCGATTTTTATTTGTCGACATTTGATCAATTTCCGATGTGCTGTCGACTAGTTTCTGATTGGTTTGTTCGTAAAATTACCTTGGAAATCTTGATATATACAAACTGAGTAATGAATTAGTAAAACGACTAGTTTGCTACATGTCGAAAACCAGTCACCCTAGTTATAGGGAAGAAGACATAAGATAAAAGGTAGAAATATGTTGGTTTTACCGCAGGTTAACTTGCTCGAATGGTTATGTAATCACGTGATCTAGTTGTTCAAGACGCTTTGGTAGTACCAAACTTCTCCGCCGCATCCGGAGCAGCGACTCTGAACGACATCTAGCGGCTGGATTAGGAACTAGACGAAAATCTTAGTAATCTCCGAACTTCGTTTTAATCACTATCACTATCAATAATCAAACTATCGATAGTTTATCACTATTTCATTAAACCTTCATACCGATTACCTGAAAACTAGTTTCTCCCCCTTTAAAAGTTAACCAACTCTAATTCTATAGTTACTTGGATGAGATAATTAATAGATTATGGCCGGTCACTAACATGTCAATTCGATCCTGTCTTAAACTGACTCCACCATTTGAACCGCTACGAGCTAGTCCGATAGCTAACTCCCGAAACTGATTAGGACATCATTTTAGTACCAAACTCGGCCGCTGTGGCGCTGTTCAACCGCCTGGGAGCGTTTTGCCGGCGGAAATGAGCTCTATTGACACGGCATCTGCCGGCAAGATACGGTACTAACTAAAAATATAACCCCGGTTGTTAACCATTGAACAACAACAATAAAAATAACTGTAAAAAATGTATTGACGGGTTGTAGAAGGCGAGGATAATATGAGATAAAACGAGGCATTGTTTTCTATCCATGCAATTTGCCGAGAAACTTGGCCTTCTTGGGTACAAGAACAGGTTGTCTGACAATGGGAACCGGTCGGGGCAGCACTAATGGACGAAATTTGGGTAAGAAGACCTTTTTGAAGAGCTCCTGAGTCTCCAGATCGTCTTCAGCGGCTCCCACAACATCCTGGCTGGTTGCCATGGTTACCAGGAACAGGGCGAGGATCGCTACAATCTGCCGAATTCAGAAATTTTAGTTTGTTATACATATTTAACTAATGACATGTTGTTAACTGCCAGTCGCTTACCAGTGCTGATTTAAGTATCTAATATACCATGATTTTAAGCAAATTGAAGATCGATATGTTATTAACCTTTTAGTGGCTTAATTACCATATCACTGAATTCAATTAAACGTTAGAAAGTTGACTTACCAAATAGAATTTCATTTTACTGAGTTTCCTGTCGAGGGTTTGTTGTACTGAGAAGCTGCGAGGATCGTCTGTGCTGCAAACGGCTCCAGTCGGCAACTTTAAATAGGCAAGAAGAATCCCGGAAGAATCTTGAAAACTATCGCCAAAGATGGCAAAAAATAAATGACCATCCGGAAGAAACAGAAACGCGCAGCAGAGTCTAATTTGCATTCCAAGGTGAATCGACCTTGGCTCTCTTATTCGGCATGCGCGGGCTTATGTAATACTTGATTACGCATATGAATTAAGATGATAAATTGAATCTATTTTCCTATTACTTAGTTTTTTGTAATAGAAAATTAGGGTTTGAACGATATATCACATCATATATGTAAAAACATTGATATATCACACTGCTCAAGTCATCATATATCATATCAAACAAATGACGTAGAATGCTTTATAGTACTGGTATATTTGATATCAGTAATGGCCTTTACGTACAGGATTGGACGATATATCATATTGGGTATCAAAATATACTGATATATCAACCCTTTTACCCATAATTGCATTAAGTATCACATCTTTCTTGATCTCGGAAACATCAATCCTCTGGGAGAATTCACATTTTAACATAACATTTATAATAACAGAATGTTGATATATCAGACTGCTATAGCCATGATATATCATATCAAATATCAAACATATAGAAATTGAGTAAGTACCATATCGAAATCTTTCTTGGTCTCGAAAACATCAATCTTCTGTTGAAATCCAAATTTTGATATATCATGTCAAATATCAAAATGTTGATATATCAGACTGCAATAGCCGTGATATATATCATATCTAACATATAAAAATTGAATGCCTTGTTTATATATATTAGATATTGGTATATTTGATATCAGTAATGGCCTCTACGAACAGGGTTGGACGATATATCATATTGGGTATCAAAGTATACTGATATATCAACCCTTAAACCCATGATTACGTCAAGTTTCATATCAAAATCTTTCTTGGTCTCGAAAACATCAATCGTCTGCTAATTCCACATTTTGATATATCATATCAAATATCGAAATGTTGATATATCAAACTACTTAATCCAAGATATATCATATCAAGCATAATATCGACACAGATGTGTAAGATATCAGTAATGTGTCAGAATTAGCGACAATATGATTTTGTTATAAGCTAGAGAAATATCATATCAAGTATCATATTCCAAGAATCTAGTTTCAACATATTAATCACATCAAAATATCAATAAGACTAAATTAGAATATCGTCCAATGCTGCAAAGTTTGCTTTTTAAAAAAAATGGCTACAACTTAACGAACTTGACTTAAAATGGCGGATCTCGAAAGTTCAACCCGGTTTAGTGAAAGACAGCCAAAGCAGATTGTAAAACTGCGCAGACGACCTTTCTAATTTCCTTTTTCAACTCGACTTGTTGTTGTTTGCCATATACTTAACATGCAGATAAACGTGTTCCATTGCATTCAGCCCATTGGTCTGTTGCTTGTTTTACGTTCTCGTATGTCAACGTGCCGTGCACCGAAACATTAGAGAATATGTCAGGACGTATTAGCTGAACAGGAATCCAAATGATAGAAATTATACCTGTGAAGGGTAATCTTAAAACACCGATAATTATCAAGTAAAACCCCTTTGAGAAGGCTCGCTTAAAACTTAAGTTGTAAGTATCATTTTAATGATTTCAGCTAAGCAGTCAGTTCAAGGTCCTTAATTTTCAACGAGTCGTATCATTAAAAGACCAAGAAATTAACTTGCACGCGAAATGGCGGGCAATTAAGTTAAACTCCTGTTTACATTGTTACAAGTAACCGAGTTTGTGGTTAGTTTACCTCGTCAGTTTATCTTATCGCGTGTCTTGATTAGCTGAATATTTAAGTAACTTTCTACTATTTTGAATTTATAACGAACGTATTATGTTAACCTTAATCTTAATTAGCATCACAAAGATTCGCATTTAGTTGTTTGTCTTGCTGCTAGATGGCGAATGTTGTTAACTCTTTGTTTACTCAAGTTTTCGTCTGCTTGCAAAATGTAAACAAACCGTTGCGGTAAAGGTTGTACCTGCTATTTACTTTTAGTAATTCATTCCCTAAGTTCAATAACCATATATAAATTAAATTTAAAATATAAACTGCAGTTTTCTTTTACATTGTATAGTTAGCTTTACAAATTCTATTTTGCAACGGTCGAAGCTGGGCGGAACTGAACGAAGAGGTAAGCACGTGGCAGTTTTGTCATAAGCATCTGAAACTCAAGTCACTAGTTCTTCGTTTCATTTACAGAATCGACGATATAGCAGCAAACAAGCAGCGTGATGTCCCGTTTGGGTTGCCTGTCACAGCAACAGGAGAGCGCAGCTACTCGAGGCTCCCGCTGCGGCTGAGGCTGCGTTTACGTGGTGTTGGTGTTACGGGGATTACGTGCTGGGTTGATCTGTGTGCGCTATGCAAGGGCCATTATATTTCAGTTCGTGTTTGTGCGTGTAGTAGTTCATTTCGTCGTTCATTGCAAACAGTACTTTGTTAGTCGCTCTTCGGACGAGTACCCGAGCGAGATCTAAAGAGATGTGTTTGAGAAATCAGCTTTTAGAATCAATTTGAAGAAATTAAGTTTAATTTAGGTTCTATTGAATCTTAAAGTGAGTTCTGGTGAAGAAACAATTAATGACGACATCGCCATATGGCAGCAAGCATGGCTGCTACCCGGGGGGTAAACTAGGGTCAATTTGGCCCAGATTGTAGCAACCAAGCCAAAGGAGAGAAAGCCACACAGGGTCAAATGTTGCCATTTTCTAACCTACGTTGACCTCCGACCTTCCAGGAACTGTTCCATATAGCCAGTGATGTGTACCGTTATCTCAGCTGCTGTATACGTGTATTTCAGTGTTTGTGTATCTTTTTTTGTTAATGGTCGCCGCATGTTTTCACTGTCCTGTTGATTTAGGACTTTAGTCTGATATACTAAGTTGAAATATGTGGTCGTGATAGCAGCGCCAGGCGACGACGGGGATCAAAGAAGCCAGCGCCTCGGGGCCAAACCCCGAATTGTGAAACGATAAAACCGACCTCTCGATAAAAGAAATTGTCTTTCAAAATAAGTTATCAGATATAATTAAGCAAGGAATGCAATAAAAATAACAAGTGTTTCCATGATTAGAACGCAACGAGATTAACAAGCTGCCAACAGTTGAAATTCCCCGCTTGGAACAGAACGGCGAATGATAAATCATTGGAAAAAAAAGAACAACATCCATCTGCGTGATAGTTTACAGCAGCACCGCTAGGTGGATGGAGAAAAAACTATCAACTTGATGGTTAATTTCAAGTGTATAAGAGTTAAAAATAACTCGAGCTTATTTAGAAAGGAGGTTTTACTCGGAAAGGGAGACAAAGTGCTCTTAATGGGTTCTTAATTGCGGATCATTAAAACAGAAATATCGTTCACTTGACCAGATCTTTTAACTAAATTTAACTTGAAACCTTGATAACCTTTTACATTGGGTGCTATAAATCACCAAAAGAGATATTATATTTGGAGTGTTTTTGCGCTGCTTCAAACTATTTGGACTAAAGGGCACAATCAGCTGATTGCGGCCAGGAAAACACGTGGTGCCTCATTGTTGTTGTACAGAGACAAATCGAGCGAAAAACGTCCATTAAACGGCTTCATAATCACCTTTTTATGAAGACTTAATCAACCTTGATGACCTTATTACATCTAGAGCCATTTAAAAGTCAGTTTAGCAAGTTTCTGGACGGTTTTTTCTTAAACCCACTGGGGCCAAAATTATAGCCCGGCTGGCCAGACTCGCGAGCCGCGTCAAAATCCTGTTCTGCATTTCCCCCTTACGTTTCAACATTCTTGAACCTCGCCGTGTTTATTTCGATTTCTCTTGATTGTTTTTAACTTTGAAATTGATCACGGGCTTGTAATAAAATTTGAATTTCGAAAAATAAAGTTATTCTGGAAAACTGCTGTTTAG
>JAIQCU010002126.1:0-13095 GCA_022114935.1 Leptestheria dahalacensis
GTCGAATTTAAATCCTTATTGAGAAGGTAAGCCAAGGTCTCATGGAATGCGGAATTCTACGATCCAGGTGAGTTTGGCAGATTATGGATAAAACGTACCACGTACAGGATAAGCTCACCTGGGGTTTCGCATATGGCTGATCTTATTCGAAGTCTAGTTACATTCAGTGACAATTATCTTCAATCATGCCAAGGTCACCTGGAATGCGGAATTCTACAACCTAGGTGAGTTTGGCATGTAAGCATATTTCTGCGTTTTGAGGGTTCTACATCAGTCTGGCACTAACTTGATTTTGACACTAGAGCCAAGCTCGCCTAGGGTTTGGAGTTCCATAAGCTAGGCGAGCTTGGCATGTGAGGTTATTTCTGCGTTTGAAGGGCTCTACATCAATCTGGCACTAACTTGATTTCGACACCACAGCCAAGCTCGCCTAGCTTATAGAATTCCAAAGCCTAGGCGTGCTCAGCAGTACAATTTTATAAATTAAAACAATGCGTGATGCAAAAAAAAAAAATCTAAACACCCGCACGACTACTCGAGCAAAATAAAAAACAGCAGGAAAAACACTTCATTTTTTTAGCGTAACGAACTGCCAAGCTCAACTGGGGTTTGGAAACGATGTTGCCCTTCAGATTTAGATAAGGTTGCAGTTCTTTTTGTCCCCTGTCGCTCGATCTTTTTTTTGGGTCCTGCTTTTACGACACGGCTATTTGGCTGCCTTATGAGCTGGCGGAACTACGACTTTTTAAAACGAGTAAATTTAGCACACGTTGCCAAAACTTTTCCCGCTTCTTGTTTTTTGTTGTTCAAATACTCGTATTGCAAATTTTCCTCGAAAATTAAGAGAAAAGACAAAAAGTCGCACATGTAGACGAACTTTCTGGCAATAGATGTCGACATTTTCCAACACGATGTTGGGGTTATTCAAGGGGAATCCTATAATCAGGATCGAATTGGAAACATCAGTCTAAAGCGGTTCTTCCGATTAAACGTTTGGCAAAAGCCATTGGAGAAATTCAATCAGAAAAGACGATTGGTCGAGGAAATCAATTTAACTGCTGCAGTCGAGAAATCCCACATACACAAGAGGGATTGTCTCTTCTATCCATTCGTAATTCACTTTGCTTTATAAAAGAGAAAGAGAAACGGGCCACAATGGGAAACAAAGCCTACGTATAAAATCCTGTGAAGAAAATAACCCAAACACAATTATCCGTTCGTTTGGTTGGAAAACGCTGGGAATTTGAGGAATCAGATAAGGAATCGCTTAGTAATCACACTGATTACTTTACTGGAATCATCTATGTAAACAGCAATCGGATTAGGGAATCACTTGGTAACTGTTACGACGAGTCACTTAAAGGAATGACAGTAATCGTAATCGTACTAACATTACCAGGAATCATAGAGTAATCATGCAATAATCATAAGACACAAACAATGTGTCATTCTGGAATCGCTGGGAAAAGTAATCGCTTAGTAACCAAATTGATTACTCCACTGTAGTCGTCTGTGTAAAAAGTAACCGGATTAGGGAATCTTTTGGTAACTGTTACGAGGAATCACGTAACGGAATGGCAGTAATCATATTAACATTATAAGGAATCATGGAGTAATCATGAAAACTTTCGTAAGCCATCATCGGACAAGTAACCGTTTAGTAATCAGTTTGTAACCAACTAAAACGATTACTTCCTCGTTGAAATCGTCCATCTAAAGAGTAATCGGACATGGTAATCACTTGGTAACCGTTCCATAACGGAATGACTGTAATCATACTAACATTATTAATAATCAACGACTAATTATGCAATAGTCATTAGCCAGGGAATCGCTGGAAACTTGAAGAATCGGATGAGTAATCGTTTGGTGATCAGACTGATTACATAAGCAATTACAGCGAACTAAAGAGTAATCGGATTCGGTAATCACTGGGTAATCACTAACAGAATCGCTGGAAACTTGAGGAACTGAATATGTAATCGTTTCGGTAATCAAATCGTAACAAATAGAACGATTACTTCTTCTTTAAAAACGTTTGTGTAAAGAGTAATCGGTTTAGGTAATCACCTGGTAACCGCTACAAGGAGTAACTTAGCAAAATAACAGTAATCATACTAACATTATAAGGTACCGTAGAGTAATCATCCAGTAATCATATTTAGGCTATATCAGTATATACCTAAAACGTAAAATGTCAGGGTTGTAGTAACCGGTTACCCACAAAACAAATCCAGCTGATATAACTTGACGATACCAAGATTCTCGGTTCACAATTGTTCGGCGTTCCCAAAACCCAGCGTTGCAAACCCCCCGAGAATATCGGATGGCCACGCAATTAAGGCTTTATTCCAATTACCGCACAAATAAATTATTCCGCAAGGCTAACGCACCAACGAATAACAGCAGCCGGCCCCGTGTAATTGCACTAACGAGACGGCTTTAATTTGACTGAATGACTCATGAATTCATTCAGTAGGGCCTCGGATCAGGTGTCCGTCTTACAACCCCTTCCGAAGTGATAATTATACGACTCAACTTTAATGTAATCCAATTTCAAGGATGATGTAAAGACTTTCAGTATGGAGACAACCTACAGGAGTCAATTTCACAGGATCGATTCCAGTCGAAACATCTTCATCGCCAAACATGACTCAATGACTCACAACAACTATTAAAATGACTGTCGAGCAGCATGACTCTCGAACGACTCATATTTGTAAAGAAGTCGACTCCTAGTCAAGATGTCGATGGTATAAGACTCGCTTAGACTTGAGAATCTGCAAGTCAACTTGAAAGACAACTCGAAGTCGACTCGAATCAATGATAGGATCCAATCACGTTGGCTATCGAGCCCAATAATTTTCCTCGCTCAGTGTTAGTGACTTAATGACTCTCTTACAACACGACTCCCAAAAGACTCGTACAAAGTCGACTGTACTCAGATCTTATGTTTCTTGAATTATTTCCTGTACAAAACGTAACTCAATGATTCAACCAATGACTCGGTGAATGACTCAATGGCTCTGTAAAAACAGGATTCTTAAACGATTCCCATAGTCGAATCATTTTCATCACTAAAGGTTAGTCAGTGATTCAATGACTCAATGAATGATTTAATCACTTCGTAAAAACAAGATTCTTAAAAAAAACTCAAACTTGTGAAAAGTCGACTGAACTCAAGATCTCGACGGTATACGACTCGCTTAGACTCGAGAATCTGCAAGTCAACTTCGGATTCAACCCAAAGTCGACTCAAATCATCGATAGGATCGGCCAGAGTCGAATCATTTCCATTACTAAATGTTACTCGATGACTCAACGAATGACTCAATGACTCTGTAAAGACAGGATTCCTAAACGATTCCCATAGTTGAATCATTTTCATCACTAAAGGTTAGTCAGTGATTCAATGACTCAATGAACGATTCAGTCACTTTGTAAAAACAAGATTCTTAAAAAAGACTCACACTTGTGAAAAGTCGACTAAACTCAAGATCTCGACGGTATACGACTCGCTTATAGACTCGAGAATCTGCAAGTCAACTTCGGATTCAACCCAAAGTCGACTCAAATCATCGATAGGATCGGCCAGAGTCGAATCATTTCCATTACTAAATACTACTCGATGACTCAACGAATGACTCAATGACTCTGTAAAGGAACACGATTCTCATATCGTAATTAGCGCACGGTGAGTAGCCAGCCCTTGTTTCCTCGAGTCGTTCTTTTCAACAGTCCAAAGTGGAGCGCCAGAAGTTGAACCCGTTCCAGCATTTCTGCTTCTAAAAACTAATCCAAGGTCAACTGGACTTTTGTTCCGACTCGGCAGTCTACTTTTATCTCGCACCTTATTTCCATCTCCTCCTTTTTTGTCCCCCGTTCCTTCTAATCCCCCAGAAAGACCTTTTTCTAAAACCTAGGTGAGTTTGGCACTTAAACTTTCTGACAAACTTTTCGTCCAAGGTTGAATTCACCTAGAAAAAAGCAGACCACTCTCTTTTCTCGATTTTTCTTTTTTAGTTTCCTGGACTTTTAAATATCGATAGTTAATATTTTCTTATTTTTTGGGTGGGGGTCCTAGATATCGATATTTAAGAAGGAATCGATTGATTATCGTTTTTTTTATTTTTTTTATTCTTGGGGGATCTTAAAAATCGATATTTAAGGAGGAAATCGATAGTTAGTCGGTATTTGTTGTATTTTTAGCCAAATCGATTTAAACATAGAGTTGTATCTAATTAAAACATTGCAACGGGCGAATAATCGGATAAATGGGAAATCGATAATGAATTCCCACGTATGAATTCACGACCGATCATCAACTCGCTCACGACAGCGGAAATAATCGACTGTCACATTATATCGATTACCTCATTACAGTCATCCACAAACCGTCATTACATAATTATCGATAATTAACGGAGTGAATCACCCGGCGCTGAGTATACTGCTGCCTGTACAAGAGTATCCAAGCTGATATCGATTAACTATCGGGAATCGATACTTAATCCCCAGATAGGAAACAAAATGGCCGATCATTAATTCGCTCACGATAGCGGAAGTAATCGAATTGCCAAACAAGCCATTTTAACCAATAATCGATAATTAAACGTTTCAAGCCGCCAGTTGAACACTGCTGCATAAGCAAATAATATTCAAATTGATATCGATTACTATCCGGAATCGATACTTAATTCCGTAACAAAGAAAACAACGACCGATCATTATCAATCTTACATTATATCGATTATCTATCTAATGCCATCTTATCAAGTATCGTTCGTTAGATAATAATCGATAATGAACGTTATAAATCGATTTTCTCCTCCTTCCTTTTACACTAGAAGGAAGGTAGATAACCACCAGGAATCATAGGAGGATTCTCCCTAGAATCTTAAAGGGAATCGATACTTAATCCCATTCCGGAAGCAATGGCCGATCATTACATTATATCGATTACTTGACTCGTACAATCAAGTATCGATCGTTACATCTAATCGATCACTAACGTTGTAAATCGATTCCTTCCTCCTCGTTATTTACCATAGGGAACCAAGAATCATATAGTAGAATCGACCATTACCTATCTAACACTATATCGATCATCTCACTATAACATCACCGAGTATCGTTTCTGTACATAACAATCGATCATCAACGCTCGAAATCGATTTCTTCCTCCTATCATCACTTACCCTAGGTAGGGTATTCAACCGCCCAGGAATCCACACGAAGATTCTTGTTCAAGAATCTTCAAGGTTGCACCCCCTCCCCCCATTCTCCTCAGATCTTTTCCCATTTGGGTCTGTGGGTTGAAAACCTAATTTCGTTCCCGCGCACGAGGAACAACAAAAGAACGATATTTTTTCTCTGTGACACGAAAAGACGAAACAAATTATTTCTCCATTCTCGCGTCGCCAGTTTTTATTTAAAATAAAATACAAAAATATAGAAAATACAAAAAAAAGAAATTAAAAAAAAACGGATAGAGGAGAGAGAGAGAGAGAGAGAGAGTAAAGCGAGGGGAGAGGGTTAAACATGGAAGAACCGGGATCGATACGTGTACAACTCCCATAACAGCGTTTATTATCACAAAACGATAGAAATTTAATAATTTTAATTAAAGCTAGACGCTTATGGCTATTCTATTCAGTGTATTATACTTAATAGTATTCGTACATTATGCTGATTGTGAAAAATCTAAAGTTATTTTCATTGGAGTTTGATTATTTGACAGATCCTTGCAGTTGTTTATTCATGGCTATATTTGTTGGGAATTTGATTCTCGAATCCTGATTTCTGGTTATATTCTATACTGTGTTTCATATTATGTATTTATTGTCAATTAGCTGATCATGACATTTATAATTTATTCTTCTATGGTTTTAGTGTAATTCAGCTTATTCATCGTAAATATTAATTATAGAATTAATTAATCAATAATTTATACTCGGCATTCTATATACTGTTCTATCTAATTTCGGATGTTAACGCTTTTACTTCCGTTTAATATCAATTCACTTAATTGGGTACAATCATTGTAACTTATTTTTTCGGCTGCTGTTTTCAACTTTAATTTTTTAAATTATTCTTATATGATTATTGTTTTCTTGGCTAATTACAAGTCGGATTACCGCAGATCCTTGTATAATATTATCCTTTCCATTGGTTTTCTTCTGTCCTCTTCCCAGTCATTTTAACGGATAATGACGTCCCTCTTAACCCAATCACGGGGTCCTCTTGCCGATAGACTGGGCGAGAATACAACCCTTTCATATTTGCTCTTTCCATTCATCATTCTTTCGCTTTTACCTTCCTTTTGTACTCCCTTTGTATTCGTTCTATCCTTCTATTTACTTAATTCAGTTAATTAACTATATTTAAATGATTTATAATAATAGTTATATAATAATAATAATAATAATATAACTATGTTTCAATAGGATCGTCCGATCCGTCGCCCTTCAATGACTCAAAGACTCAGTGACTCAATATCTAATCAACTGAACGAATCCCCCTTCCACTAGATAAGTGGAATCCAAGAAGTTTAAATTTATCGAGTCATCAGTTCTTCTCCACCTGAAACCTCTGAAGACTGAAATGATTCTTTGAAGATTCATTCCTGAGATTCTTGATTCCTTTTGAATTGGGAATCGACTTGATGACGCAATGTTTGTTTGGATAAAAATTGGTGACTCAATTAACAAAGAATCTCGTGACTCTTATTTAAGAATCTTTTTTACGAAATGACTCAATGTCTAAGTAACAGACCGGTTCTTTAAAACTTGAAATGAACTGAAACAGTTTTTCTTCCAAAGATTCAATGACTCAATGACTCAATATCTAAATAAAAGACTGCTTCTCTATTCTCTATAACTAAAAGTGAATTGACGTTGAATCTTACAAGAGATCAAATGACTCAATGATTCAAAGATTCCCAGACTTGAGAATCCCGATTTCATTACGTCATCTAGAAGTCAATTACTGCAAACTGAATGATTCTTTTCCAATGTCCATGATTCTTTCCATCTACAAAATGACTCAATGACTCAACGTCAAAAGAACAAACCGATTTTCAATAACATAAAAAATGAATGACTCAATGACTCACAAACCATAAGAACCCAAGTTTCATCACGTCATCCACTACATCGATTACTACAACTTGGACGATTCGTTCCCAAGATTTACGATTCCTTCTAATTTAAAAAGACTCAATGACTCAGTGACTCAACATAGAATATTACGAGCGTCTTTTTAATGATTCCATTTATCTTTAAAAAGAGGCAATTTGTGAACTTGTTCCCCTTCATTTCTCTTTTGAATTCCCAAGAAGGAAGCAATAAAGATTAGAGGCGCAGATAAACACGACACGCTGCAAAGAAATTACGACATTTACGAGACGCTTTTCTCAACATGGAACAACTTCATTCATTTTCTCGACCACGATTTCCAACTGCAAAAAAACAAACACCCAAGATGTATTTCATATCACGGCAGTACATGGCATAATATCTATCCATCTGTCTATCCATCTATCCGACTATCAGGCTATCTATCTATCTATCTAACTAGCTCTCTATCTATCTATTTATCTACTATACCTACCTACCCATCTATCTATCTATTTACCTAACCTACCTACCTACCTACCTTATCTACTCATAATCTCTATCTGTCTATTTGTTGATTTATCTATCTACCTACCTATCTACCTGCCTATTGAAGTATCTTTCTATCGAGGTATATGTCTATCTATCTATCTATTGATTGATCTATCCATCACTAGACAATTCACACAATAATATCAAAGTTAAATACTCCTTTACAGGCTGTTAGTCAAAATTATTCAGAATTAGTAATAGTCGAAAATTAATCCAATTTAAAAGCCTGCTCAAGTGATCTTTCGACGCAAATAATTAATTGCATCAAGTTGATGTTAATTTGATTCATTACGCGTGAATTGCAAACACCACATCTGAAGCGTGTGAAACAGAGGGGCGAGTGTAGGGGAGGGCGAGAAAAGGGGAGAAACGGGGTCAAAAATGCCGGAATGCCAAACATATACTTCCGGTGGGATTGCGCAACTCTCGCCAAGACGGCGAATTGGATAACAACGATTCTTTTCTTCACAAGAATCTCAGGAATTAGGTTGCCAATCTTGACATCTTGGAAAAACCGGAAGAATCTTGGCAAGATTACGAGAATCTGATAGGAATCTTGGAAAACCTGGGGGAATCTGTATAGTTCTGAGAGGATTTTAGAAAATCATGAAAGAGAATGCGGAGAATCTGGGAAGAATCACGAGAATCTCGTATGAATCCAATGCACAGACTCGATAAACTTGGGGAATCTATAAGCACCGCGGCAAATATCCTTAAAACTCGAAAGAATCTTGACGAATCACGAGAATCTAGAACAAACAATACAGAAGATTCTCTTCTGAATCTTAATCAGACTCGAGGAATCGTTAAGCGTCTTGAAGAATCTTAAAAGAACAGAATCTTCGAAGAGTCTTAAGGATATTTCAAGATTCCGCAAGGTTTATACCTGAAATCTTAATCTTACATAAGACTCTCCATGATTCCCTCCACGAATCTCAAAGAATCTCAAGAATTCCTCTCTTCAGTGATTCATACAAAACCGTAAAAAACAAGAATCACACAGAACCTTAAGATTCACGTCAGAATCGGAATCACTCTCGGCTATTCAACTTAATAAATCTTAAATAATACATGGGCAATAAAAATTAAAATTCTCACAATTAAACTAATACAATTAAGTTAATAAAATTCGTAGAATTAAACTCATGAAATTAATAAAGTTAAATTAGTAAAAAAATACCGAAAATAAAAAAGTAATTAAAAGAGATAATATCAGCCCTTAGACAAACAAACGGTGTGGAGGGGCTTTCATTTATTATAAAGAGAGAGAAAAAAAAGAAAAAGATAGAAAAAAGTTAATAATAATAAATCGATTCTACCCCGGGCGCAATCGATTAATCATCGCAGCGGGCGTGTTGAATCAACAAGACATTATTTTCCTATTTTTTTCTTTCTTTCTTTCTACTTTTAATTCATCTTTTACTTCTGTTTTCTTTGTTTTCGCTTTCGCTTATTATAAACCATTGGCGTTCTTGAGAGGGCAAAGACGACAGATCCCGAATATTGATTAATCATTAATTAAGTCGTCATTATTGTAAGGTTATCAAATACAACCATAAATATTAATACCAAACCTACATACAATTAAATTCGTAATACAATGGAATTGATTAAAATTGTACCTAATTCTCGGTTGAATCGATTCTTTAAGTTCACAAAGAACCGATAATATATATATACATCGATATAATGTTTAAATCAAATTATCGGACTTGCAATAGCCACGTATCGATTTAACTATCAATATCGATATTTATCTGACTCCTTTACATCATACGCTTCAATTTATCGATTCTTGAATCAATTATCGATAGTGAAACTCTGAACTCAATTTTAAAAAGGAGAAATTAACAATAAACCGACTCAAATCGATATGTCAATCGAATATCGTTTAAGTCCATTAACAATATTGGCCTAAAAGTACCGATGTGATTAAAATATCGATTAAAACTTTGTGGCAATCATATTGACACACAAGTTGCGTTGATTCTATCTAATGAATTCAAATTAGATTAAATTTAATAATTTTAAATGTCAATATAATCTAAAATCGACATTTAGTAATTACAGGGAAAATACGGCGAACATTTGATATCGGTCGACAAACGTTAATTCCCGTTAATTAAATTTTTAACAAATAATATTTGTCAAGCTACAAAATCGATAGTCACACATGCTGGCTTGCATAAGATATCACTAAACAAATTTCCTATAAATTAAAGTTATAAGCCTAAAAACGCACTAGTGAGAAACGACGCACTTTTGGATGAAAAACGCTGAAAAGATCGAAGAGAAAAAAAAGAGGGTCACAACACTTAAGTTAACCGCCTCAAGTATCGACAATATCCTTTATCGATATCCACATTCGCCGTTTTGCACAAAAAGTCACTAGTGAGAAACGGCACACTTGTGAAGAAAACAGCAGAAAAGTAGTGGGAAGAAAAAAGAAAATAAAAACCGGATAAGGAGAGAGAGAGAGAAGAGGAAGCACATGTGCGTGAGTCTGCAAATGGACGGTTTTTAGTGAAAAAACAAACAAGATGGCTGACTTCAATTTCCCTTCCTTTTTTGGAACCATTTTTTTTCCTTTTGGCCCCTTTTTCTTGTTGGTTGGTTTGGCCCTTGTCTTCCATTTTCCTCCCCTCTTCGTGTGCCCATGTATATAAACTTACGGACGCGTGAAACTGACAACTATCTTTCATACAACAACCATCCCTGCCCCGCTATTCTCCCGTCCTACCCATGTAGCCCAAACCGCTGAAATGCAAGATTCCATCCAGACTTATCACGGTTAAAATTAATCACATTAGTAATATTTAATAGCAATTGAAATAATTTAATAAGCACGTCGAGCTGGCAACTATCTCTGATATAATGGCCATCTCTACTGTAATCATTCCATATTCCGATGAAAAATTCAACCGGGGCTGATCCGATATTCCGGAATTTAACCGGAATCGTTTATGTTCAATAACTACAAGTTTACATCGCAGTTTCAAGAACTGTAATGTTTGGTCATTAGTGTTTAGCTTCGAGTAATCGATACTCAATAGAGGAATCGATTTCATCATAACAAAACATCAAATCCTCGTTACCTGCAATCAACAATCCGAATCATAAAGATATATCGATCACCCATAGTAATCGATATAACCTCGTCAACCAAGGAATCGATTGCTACAATAAAACCAACACTATCTCATTTGAATAACATATCGATAAATGGCTTTGAATAATCGATACTCAATACACGAATCGATTTCATCATCACCACAGAACATCAATTCTCCGTTATCTGCAATCATCGATAAGCCTAGCAAAGATATCGATCAATCAACCATTATATCGATTTTGTTTCAATAATCGATCTTCAGAAATACAGGAATCGATATCATCATAACCATCCCTGAAAAACACCAACAACCGTCAAGACGACAAGAATAACTAAACATAAAGATATCGATCAACCAGAGTAATCGATATAACCTCGTCAACAAAGGAATCGATTACTACCATAAAACCAGCAACCTTCTCATTTGCATAACATATCGATACTCAGTACATGAATCGATTTCATCATCACCACAAAACATCAATTCTTCGTTATCTGCAATCGCCGATACGACTAGCAAAGTTATCGATCAACCAATCTTATATCGATTTCTTAAAGCACAGCAATCACGAAGACAGGAATAACTAATAACCCCCCCTTGATGTACAATCATCAGTCCGAATCATAAAGATATCGATCAACCAGAGTAATCGATATAAACTTGTCAGGCTGAACAAATACTCGTGGGGGCTTTCGGTGTGCCAAGTCTAGAAAGGGCGGAGGGGTGGGGGGGCTGCTAGAGAAAAGGCCTAGAAAAAACAAGATTTTCACAAAAGATTCCACCGTCGTGGGACGAGTTGCACCTGGAACGAATTAAACGCAACGGCAACACATTCGCTTCTATCGACACACACATGCGCGCAATAAACAATTCAACAAAAATGACACTCTCTGTGTCCTGTGGGGCAAAGAAAATCGACTACGGTTGAATAGCAAATTCCTAAAATTAAATATTCATTAAATCAAATTACTATTTGGGTGAAAATACTACGTAAATATATAAAATATATATTAAACGTCATTCCAATCAATATAATAAATTTAGCATAAATATGAAATTTAAAGATAACTAATTGTCATACTTTTTTCTAAATCATATCTCGATCAAATATGATTTACATTCAATTAAACTGAAGTTCGCGAAGAACGCTCAATTAAAAGCCCCAAAACATCAATCAATTTTTATTGACGTCACGACGCCGTGACGTCATCGTTTTGGATAATGACCAACAAATTGACGTCACCTGGCACCTTCCAGCAAAATTTCTACCCAAAAAAAAAGTATTTAAATAAATTACACCAAGCCCTCTTTTTTAATTATATCTTAATTAAACTAATTATCTATTCATGTTATTAATTAATTAATATATTTATTTATTTAGGCACCGGCGTTTTTTTATTTTTAGAAAAAGTCGAATGTTTATGCAAATTAGCCCCGAAATTTGCATAAAAATGCCGTTCAATATCATTTGCATATCAACACTTTATTTTAAAAAACGATATTATGTATTTTAAAAAAATTCTCTATTGTTCACTTTATAATTAAAAGGAACTCAAAATTCGCGCGTTCTTTTTTTCATTCATAAAAAAGAATCTCGTTATTAATAAAGGTAATTTTAAGGGGCGTTGGCTGACCTTCAATATCCCGAGCAGAATTTCAAAAAAAAATCCCTAATTTTTTAAATCGATATTATCAGAACCAATTAAGGTTAATTTCATTCCCCCCGATGTCGAGTTTGAGAAAATCTCCGTAAATAAATGCGGTTATTTAAGGGACGGGAATTCAGAGATAAAGAATCCTAAATCAATATATCAATAAAGTAAAAAGGAGAGGAAGACCCCGTGGGCAACAGCTGCACGTTCCCAAAATCCCTTTAAATTTGAAAATAATCCCGCGCCATCTTTTTCAGCCTAATGCTTCACTTCCCCCCTTTTTTTCTCCTTGCCTTTTACAAAAACACGAAAGGCGTTTATCCATTTTCACAAATTGTTTACCGGATTTCCAGCTAATGAGACCAGACGCTGCCTTGAACGCAGTTTAATTGAAGATCTTAATCACTTCAAAGAGAGTAGATTGGAATTTAAAGTACAGAGATGAGATGAGTCGGAAATGAAATTTCAATTACAGAGAAACCGTGAAGTTGATTTATGGAAGAGCCACAGCCCGGGACCGGACCGTCCCGTTTGGGAATAGACTCGCCAGGTTTTTTCCTTTTCAGTTTTATTATTTTCGCTCGGTTTTCTTAATTTCTCATTGGGTGGAAATCAAATTCAAACGAGATGATTCAACGGTTCTTAGAATGTTCCTTAAAATTA
>JAIQCU010002127.1:0-13187 GCA_022114935.1 Leptestheria dahalacensis
ACCGAGTGCAAAACCGGTCAGTAAACCCTTCTCTTTCCTTGGCGAAAGCTTGGCACGGTTACTGCAAGCCATATATGGTAATGGCGGACGTGAAGTTGTCCTCCTTCGCACGCTATATAAACCCCGCCCAAATTGTAACCCCGCGCTCATACGATCTAGACAAGTACGATACACCAGTTGCAACACCAGCCTTTCGTCTTACTTACTTCAATTACTCAGGTATTAAAACCTAGTTACTTAAACTTAAAAACCTGCCAGACGGTTACAGATGCAGGGAAACCCCAGGGCCGGTCCAGTGGGCCAGGGCCGGCCAACGATGTAAGCAGCGTTAGGAAGGAGCGTTCACTGCTACCCCTGGTCCAGGTGGCAGTGGAAAAATTATGGAGTTGTGAGGCGCTGGTTGACAGCGGGGCCAGTGTTACCGTGGTACGAGCTGATACGGTGCGGAAGATGGGTTTGGAAATTGCACCTGGAGAAAAACTGGGAATACGTGGGGTAGACGGTCGCCATCTCACGCCGCTTGGGTACATTTCAATTAAGGTCGAGTACAGCGGGTCGGAGGTCAGCCTGGAAGGGGTTCCGGTGCTGGAGACTTGCCCATATCAACTGGTCTTGGGTATGTATTGGTTTTTGAAAAGTCGCGCCGCTATTATCACCAACGAAGCTGGGACTGCAGTCGAAGTCGTCTTAAATTCCTCGGAGATGGCCACCGAACCAGAAGTACAGGTCCCTCTGGAGTCGCGGGAATTTGACTACGCCGAGAGGGAGGGGTTCGACTCGGACGAGTGGGGTGAGTTACTAGCTCCGGTGCAGCAAGAAAAGTTATCCGGTACGCTCAGATCGTCGAAGGCGGGCTCGTTGTCAGTGCGAGAGCAAAAGAGAATTCCTGCAGGAGCGCTTGGATTCGTTAGGGCACGTGTGCCCGAAGGAATGGGTCATGTAGTATGCACGGCAACTGTTAGGAGCGGGGCCCCAGGCAGAGAATGGGTTAGCCCGGCGGCGGTTTTGGAAGTTTCCAACGGGTATTTGTCACTGCCCGTAGTAAATCTGAGCACGGCTACCTTGAAGTTCCAAGCCGCGCAACGACTAGTTGACGTCTATGAGGTCGACAGAGTATAATCTTTCGGAACTGCTATGTCCGAGTTCAAAGCTCCGGAGCGGAACGCTGGACCAACTGCAAGGGTCTAGAAGGGAACACGTGGAACGTCGATGAGAGCCTTACAGAAGACGAGCGACGTCGGATGGAAGAATTGTTGTGTAGGTTTGCCCATTGCTTCCATAATCCGGAAGGCGGACTCGGTAGCACCAACGTGACGTCACATCGCATTGAAGTCGGGGACGCTCAGCCAATTCACCAGCCTCCTCGCCGTGTCTCCCCGGGAGAGCGAGACTTGATTGCTTGACAGGTACAGGAGATGCTGGAAAAGGACGTAATTACCGCATCTTTCAGTCCTTGGTCGTCGCCGGTAGTACTTGTGAAGAAGAAAGATGGTCAGATGAGGTTCTGTGTAGATTACCGGCGTCTGAATGCGGTCACCAAACTGGACGTTTATCCGCTTCTCCGCATTTACGATGTGTTGAGCCATCTTGAGGGAGCACATTACTTTACATCCCTTGATCTGGCTAGTGGATATTGGCAGGTCGAAATCGACCCGAAACATCGAGAGCTTACTGCGTTCGTAACACCTGACGGTCTGTACGAGTTCAAGCGAATGCCTTTTGGGCTAAGCAACGCCCCGGCCACCTTCCAAGAATTAATTGATCGGGTACTTGCTGGGTTAAAATGGGAGCAGTGCCTTGTGTATTTGGATGACATCTTGGTCTTCGGGCGCGACTTCGAAGAACATCAACTTCGTTTAGAGGCAGTTTTAGTCGCCATTGCCCGATCGGGCCTAACATTGCGAAGGGAGAAATGTCAGTTTGGGGTCCCTGGTCTGAGTTTCCTTGGCCACCGCGTAGACCGCGAGGGATTGCACCCTGACCCTCGGAAAATGCAAGGCATCCAGGATTTTCCACCGCCGCACAACGTAAAAAAACTGTGCGAGTTTCTTGGATTGGTCTCTTATTACCGCCGGTTCGTCGCTAACTTCGCCCGTATCGCCCAGCCTCTCCACGCCCTGTTGAGGAAAGATCAACCATGGTCATAGGGGTTAAGGGAGCAGGAGGCCTTTGGGCACCTCAAGGACGCGCTAGCTCGGAGTCCGATTCTGCAACATTTTCGCGAGGACTGGGCTTGTGAGATACACACGGACGCGAGTCGAGAGGGTCTAGGGGCAGCGTTGGTGCAGAGGAATGAGGAAGAGGAACAAACGGTTGCGTTTATAAGTCGGCGTCTAACCGATCCGGAGACACGTTACGACAGTAATGAGTTGGAGATCCTCCCAGTCGTTTGGGCGATAGAGAAGTTGCGTCACTATGTCTTCGGCCGGCCGTTCCTTGTCGTCACCGATAATTCCGCAGTGACCTGGCTCTACCAGAAGCAGTCCACTAATGTAAAGTTAACACGTTGGGTCATGAGTTTGCTAGAACATGATGTTCGTTTCCTGCATCGAAAGGGCAAGACCAACGTTGTCGCTGATGGGCTGTCACGCAATTCGAACGACGCGCCCGAATCAACAGAAGTCCCCGCGGAACTGTTTGTTTCGGTCATTGCGGGTGAGGAGTTTCGGCGCAAAGAATGGGCGACAGAGCAATGGGTGGACAAGGCGATCGCAGGGGTCATACGAAAGTTGGGGGAGAAGGGCGACGAGCCTAGTCGGGGAGGGAACCAACCCACCATGTTCCAGTTAATGAATGGCGTCTTGTACCGTAAAGGGGGGAAGGGTGCCCGCAAATCTTTAATGGTGGTTCCAAGATCTGCCAGAAGACAAGTGCTGGAGATGTGCCACGCCGGCATTAGTGGGGGCCATTTCGGAGTAGCCAGGACCTTGGAGAAAGCGAAAGAGCGATTTTGGTGGAAACGAATGGCATCACACGTCGAAGCATTTGTTAAGTCCTGCAGGAAGTGCCAGTCCTTTAAGCAACCCCCGGGTCCGAAGGCAGGGTTGCTTCAGCCAATCGTTCCGCCACGTACGCCTTTCGCCCTACTGGGCATCGATCATGTGGGACCACTGCCCATCACGCCGCGCGGGAATCGACATGTCCTTGTTTGCGTCGACTACGCAACCAGATGGGTGAAAGCTGCGGCCGTGCCGGACACCTCAGCGGCGGTTGTCAAGGAGTTTCTCCTGAACCGGAAAGTCATGCGTCATGGGACCCCCGAGCGGCTCATTAGCGACCGGGGAACGGCTTTTACTGCCCAGTTGTTGGATGAAACCCTGGAGCAACTTAACATTACCCATTCGCTGTCTTCTGCGTATCACCCGCAAACCAATGGGCTGTGCTAGAGGACCAACCGTACCCTCGCAGAGGTTATGGCCGCTTATGTGGAAGGGCAGGCAAACTGGGATTTGGTGGTACAGCAAGCGACGTTTGCCATGAACATGGCTCGTCAAGAGACCACAGGATTCAGCCCATTCCAACTAGTTTACGGCCGTCTTCCGATGCTGCCTGAAGAAAGTCAGTTCCCGTGGCCAGACGAAGCGCCAGAGACTTATAGGGAGTTCCTGGAGCGGTTGGAGGCGAGCAGGGCTTACGCCGCATCTCGAACAGAGGCCTCGAAGCTGAAACAAAAGCGACGGTACGATGCAAAGCATGTTGAGCCGGAGGGCTTTGAAATCGGGAACCTGGTGATGGTCCGGCGAACCAAGCGGGGAGTGGGGCAGTGTAAGAAGTTCGTGCCCAAGTATATCGGGCCGTTTGAAGTCGTCAAAAAGCTCTCGGAAGTCACCTATCATGTTGGGGACTTACCGCGCTTTCGCACGTTAAAGAGATGGCGGCTGTTCCCGGCCCACGTCTCGCAGCTAAAGCGTTACCACCCAGGGTATTACAGTGGGGAGTCGGAAAGCTGGGGAGATGTTGATACCGGCAGTTCCGCTGGAGACTCTGTAAGCAGCTTGTCAGGATCTTCCGCCGACGAGGAGCACGAAACCCCTCCGATGAGGCCAGACACAGCAGTCCCTGCTGGCCGACCCCGCCGAACCACCCACCGACCTCGGTGGATGGACGACTACCAGACCGATCATTCAGGATAATCGTTCCTAACTTTCATTATCCAGTTCCTTTTTTTCAGTGCCCGCTTATTATTATTATTACTCGTCGTTACTTTCTTTATTGTTTCTCTTTCGCTTTTGTGTAAGGCTTTGGGTATTTGGGGTCTGATGCACTCGGGGCGAGTGCATAGGTCAGGAAGGGCCGAATGTGACGGTACCTTTTTTTACCGTTAGATGGCAGGAGAGGGAGGGAATGTTTTTAGAGTGAGTCGTCTGGAGAGAGAGAACATGTCTGTAAGTTCATAAGCGAAGAAGAGAAAGAGAAATACAAAGTTTTGTTCCTTTGAAGCAACACATCTACAGAAATTTATCGTTTTTCTACATCACCGAAGAGGTTCTACCTAAGCTTGAAGGTGATATAGCCGTTCAAAACAGGGCATTCTTATCGTTATTCCCAACAAGAGGAATCACGCCGAAACTTCCGAATCAAGTGCGTCTGTCTGGTCCCCCACGAGGTTGCTGGTGTATGCGAATGGAAACGAAACATCGCAGTATTAAAAACTTCATCGTACGCTTAGGTAACACTAAAAACGTCCCGTCATCTGCAGCTTGACGGCATCAGCGACAGCAATTGCTGCACAGATACTTTGCTCTAAGGGTCTCGATAAGGACTTTCTTAAAACCCGAGCAACGTTTTCTCGCTAAAAAACTGTGAGACTGCAAGACTACAACTACTGCCTGCAATTAAAGCAAGCTGGCTTTCATACGCAGTTCATCGATGACAACGGTGAACAAGTGGACATCGTACAATCGTTACAATTTGAAGGTTTTCGTTACGAAAAGAAAGCTGCGTTCGTTTCTTTGTCGAAGAGACAGCGTTTGTACCCATCAGTTTGCTGGTATCAATGACATTTTGTTGTGCAGCAAAAGTATAATTCTCATCTTGGAACCGTTGATCCGTGGATGATACGAAGCTGGCATTCGTGGTTAAAGCCCGGGAATCTAACGTTCTTCCAGATGAAGTTTCCTTTATTGCTCTGAAGGCGGATGGACCGGTTTTTATACAACAATGTCGATTACATTTTTCCAACTAACTACCTGTAACCGCTTACTTATAAATGTTATAATGTATGATTGATGTTATTGTATTGTTACATATCCTTGGTGTTCTTTACTTTGGTAAATTATTTTCAATGATTTGGTTTTACAAAATTTGCGTCTACATACTTTCAAGGATTCCGTGAAAAAAATTCATCCGTGAAAGTAGATTTATTTTCTGGATTGACTTTAACGGTTTTTCATTCCGTGACAGTTTTTTTCCTTGACAGTGTACGACACATTTGACCGGTTATCCATTGCGTAGTGAACAATACTACTTCCCTATTGCCGAGGAAGGTGAAATTCCCCTCAGTACCGCCAGCTATCCTCACATTGATAATCCCTTATGCGTTCCTGTTCCAGAAGTTCATGGTTTATGCTCTTCTCCTTTCAGTGAAGTATCTAAAGATGTAGTAGTTACGATAGGCTCAGGAGTTTCCCAATTCGTTTGGTTAAGTCTGTCGGTGCTCCTCACATGGCTTATAGAGTTACAGAGCCTGTTTTTATCGTGCAAAAGAATGCCACCCGATTTGCTGCCATGATTTGGACTAGGTTTTATCATTGCAAAAAGGTCGAGTAGTTTTCTAGCCAATTCAATGGGGGGTGCACAAGCCAAGTCTCTGCAGAATTGTTATGTTCTGGGACTGAACGGACTGATCGTCAACTGCAGGACTTGTGGACTAAGCGCTGTGTATTGGTTCTCAGCTGGGTTTATATACACAGCCTACACAGGCGCTTATAACAAAAAACTAAATAACTAAAAACTAACAATACAAGGGGCAACTCGAGATTATATCAAGAATAAATTATGTTTAAGTGGTACGCAAACCTCTTGAACTCGGGTTAATATATTTTGCTTAATAAACCATTAATATCCCGAAAACAAGTTGAAAGGTTCAACGTGTCGCGATCCCGAATAAAAAAATATTAAATTATTAGGTAAAAAAGAAAGATTTTTTATAAAACAAAAAAATGAAGAGGCTGTGTAACAATTGACAGAAAGATATCAGCCGGATTCAAAAGTCGAAGAAAAAAAACCGATTTGCTTCGGCTGCTTGCTGGGTTGATCCGCCGGAATAGCCGCAGTCAGTTCCAGAGAAGCTGCACTGGAAGATGCCCCTTGCACAACATCAACTTAAATTCAATCTTTTAACAACGCGACCTTTCTACAGACAACTTTTCTCTCTTGTTCTCTTTGTTCGACTACGCTTTTATGAAGTTTTCGGGAAAAACGAAAATTAAAACCACAGGATGACAACCAATGGAGAAAACGAGAAACTGTTCAACATGTAAATCAGAGCAGGGATTAAAACGTTGCTGTACATACCGGCCCCTGTTATTCGAACTTCTTTTTTCAAAAACATAAAATGACTAGACAAGCCCTCCGGCAACTTGTGGTGTTTCTGGCACTTCCCCCGTTTCTAAAATGCACGGCTCTGCTGCAGGACACATACACACCGGAGTTTGTTTTCACTTCTGCCGTCCTCACTATGCCGTCTGTTCCCGGGAACATGCGCTAGATCCTTCCTATTGGCCATTTGCCTCTAGGCGTTGATGGTTCACTCGGTAAAACTAGATAATCCTTTTGCAGGTTTCGGCGATGTTACAGTCATTTTCTTCATTCGATCAGGTTTGAAAAATACTCGCGATACCACCTTTTCCTTAATGTTCCGCCATAGCTCGAACTCTTTTCCATCGGCGGCGAGAATTAAAATTCTGAGGAGTTGCGACATCAGGAGCTATAGTTTGCTCTTCCTAAAAGGAAGTGATTAGGTGTTAAAGCCTTCTGATCCCTAATACATAGGCTGACGTGTGTCAGCGGCCTACAGTTCAGGAAACATTTTACTTCGACCAAGAATGTGTTTAGCAACTCGTCAGACAAAGTTTGCCCGTTCAGTACAAACCTTATTGCTTTTTTGGCTGACCTCACCAACCTTTTGTTGTGTTTACGTCTCAAGCTAGACTAAGCCAATTTTATTTTTCAGAACCCGCCTTATATAGCGCGACCTATTTTACATAACAGGGGTACACCAGTGAGAATGAAACAACAGAACTCCACCACCTAACCTGCAAACTAGGGGCACATGAATAACAATCCTTCCCAATAAGACCAAAACACATACACTTGTTCAGTAATACAAATAACGTGGGTCTAAATTTGGTTTTGGGGCTCGGTTGGAACGCCGGAGAACTGTACCAGTTGACACCGGAACTTCATTGTTGTTGTTTTGCAACTCCAATGGCTTCCCCTGGACTGAAACAACACCATCCGTTTTCTGTGATCCCGGGCCCTCCATTTCATCCAGCATCTCCTCGTCGACGTCGTCTGCACGGCCTCCTGGCAGCAGTTGATTTACGTGACGTTTCACCAGGCCCACTCTCGTCTGAACCAAATAAAGGTACGTCCCTAGGCGGTCGCTTATCACCCCTGGCATCCATTTCCGCGAAGACCCAAAATTCCAAGCGCGGACTCTGTCCCCTTTTTGGAATTCGCGGGAAACTGTTGGCCGTTGAGAAGCGTTATCCTGGGGTCGGAGCAAATCCAGTAAAGATCTCGGAGAGCGACCCAACAACCCTACCGCAGGCGCAACTCCCGTGACGGCATGCGGCGTACTGCGATAGGAAAACAAAAACCGGGAAATTTTACTGGACAGCGTTCCTTCCAAACCGTCAACCTTCCGAAGGTAGTGTTTTAACGTCTGAACAAAACGTTCAGCCATGCCGTTCGACTGAGGAAAATAAGGAGCTCCACAAAGGTGACGGACCCCGTTGTTTCTTAGGAATTGCTCCATCTCGGCAGACGTGAATGGCGAACCATTATCGGTGACCAGTTCCCGAGGGAGACCAAAACGGGCCCAAAAGCTCGAAATGGCTCTATCACCCATGTGGAGGTCGCACTGTTTATTGGGAAAACTTCAGGCCACCTCGTCGTAGCATCAATGACCACCAGTAACATCTTTCCCTTCCAAGGACCCGCAAAATCAGCATGGAGCCTACTCCAGGGATGATCGGGTTGTGGCCAACTGGCTTCTTTCACTTTCGCGGGGCATTTTTCGTGAGCCTGACAGTCCCAACAACTCTTTAACAAATCCCTCAAATCTTCGTCTGTCCTTGGACACCAAATCATGCCTCGAGTTTTCCGTTTCATCCGAATTCCGAGAATCCTCATAACCGGATCATTCAACATTTCTTCCTGTATCTTACTACACGTGACCGGCGCATTCGCAATAATCTCCAAATTACAACAGAGAGCCTGCTGCGCATCTTCATGCACGAACACCGTGGACACCGGAGCTCGTGACAGGGCATCGGCATTCCCATGTGCCTCGGACGTGCGAAAAAACAGATCATAATTGTAGGCCGCCAACCGTATAGCCCACCGCTGCATTCTAGTCGCCGCCATCGAAGGAACGCCGCTCTTGGGTCCCAGGATAGCCAAAAACTGCTTGTGATTTGTGATCAACGTGAACTTCCTACCATACACATAATCGTGAAACTTGGCAACTCCAAAAATGAGTGAAAAAGCTTCTTTGTCGATTTGCGCATCGTTTCTCTCAGCCGCGGACAACGTCTTGGAAGCGTACGCAATGGGCCGCTCCGAACCGTCGGGAAACAAATGGGACAGGACTGCCCCTACCCCTACCGTCGAGGCATCGCACTCCAGTTTGAGAGGATACTCCGGATCGTACGGGCACAATACCACAGGGGACACCAAACACCGCTTCAACGCCCCCCATGCCTCTCGCTGTTCCGGTCCCCACTGAAAACGCACCCCCTTCCGTGTGAGGCGAGTGAGCAGTTCCGCCAAAGTCAAATGAGGTACAAACTGCCCATAGTGCAGAATAAGCCCCCAAAAAGAACGGACCCCACCCACATCAGATGGTTCAGGAACCTTCAAGATAGCTCTTACTTTCTCTTCATTCTTCCCAACCCCTTCCCCAGAAACTTAAAACCTCAAAAACCCAACCGACGACACCCCGAACTGACATTTCGATCGTTCCAACCGCACATTCAGCTTTTCTAGGCTGGCCAACACAGGCTCCACCCGCCCCCAGTGCTCCTCCGGAGTTTTTTCCAGAAATCAAAATATCATCTAGATAACACTTCACAAACGGCACTTCCCGTAACATCTCATCCATCACTTTTTCAAAATTAGCAGGAGCGGACGCTATGCCATATGGTAACCTTTGAAACTGATACAGACCCCAAGGTGTGTTCAGAGTAGTTAGCCTTTTGGAGGGTTCGTCGAGCTCCAACTCTAAATAAGCTTGTTTTAAATCGATCCTTCTAAAAAAGACCCCCCGTTCCAAAGAAGCAAAGATATCCTGCGGTTTTGGCAAAGGGTACTGATCGACCTGTAACGCCTGTTCAAGAGTAACCTTATAATCCCCACAGAGTCTCAGTTTCCCGTTGGGCTTCGCCACCGTTACCAAAAGCGTCGCCCAGTCGCTGTGGGACACTTTAAGCACGACCCCCTCTCGTTCCAACCGATCTAGCTCCGTTTTCACCCTGTCGCGTAGTGCATACCGAATAGATCGAGCCCGGATAAATTTCGGGACCTCTTGCGAAGTCAATGAAATTTTGTAGTGGGCGATGGGAACCTCCACCCCCGAAGTACTGAACAATTTTGAAAATTTGGTAAGTAAAGAGGACAACGTCGGCTCAAAAAGGTTTTGTACCCGTCCTACCCGCGACCAGTCCAGTTTGAATCGATTTAACCAATCCCGCCCCATTAGCACTGGGCCATCTCCTTGGACCACAGACAGTGGTTCTTCCTCTTCACTGCCGTTCACCACCACCTTGGCCCGAAAAGTACCCACAATCTCTACTCGTTCCCCCGTATATGTCTTCAGTTTCACCGGGGACTTTGACAACACCGGTTTCCCCAATGATTCCCACAACCTCTTGAAGACTAGGGAGACAGACGAACCTGTGTCAATTTCCATGAGGATATCATGTGAGTTAAGATTCACCTGTACGGTATAGGGACGGTTATTTATTCCACTACACAAATGGACTCGGAACGAAAACATGAGTCCCATATCCGCCCCCCCTCATCCGGCCGATCCTGTCCCCCCTCTTCTGCCCGTAAACACTGGGTTTTCCCCTGAACGACCCGTGATTTACTATTCTGTGCCCCTGCTGAGGGACGTCCCCCCACCATGTTTCGTTTTCCCCCTTGATTTCTACAGGTAGCAGCCAAATGTCCCGCCATCCCACACTGGAAACACGTCCTACTACTGCTGGGACAATACGTTTCAATGTGACCCTTCTCCCCACAACGGAAACAAGAGCGACCCGTCGCAAGTCTCTTCACCTCGTCATTTTGATTCGCAACTGCTTCCACTTGTAAAGATTGAGCTCTAGCGGCCTCCATGGAATACGCAATCTGTAACGCCCCCTCGATCGTGAGATCATCCTCAGCCAATAACCTCGTGCGAGTCCTACCGTCTTGGATACCTACCACAAACCCATCTCTTAGAGCGGAATCAAGGTGATCCCGAAAATTGCAGTATCGAGATAGCCTTCTCAACTGTGCAACAAACTCCCTCAAGGTTTCTCCCTCCCTTTGTTTCCTACCATAAAAACGGAACCGTTCGGCAACTTCGATCTTCTTCTCTACAAAGTGTCCCTTCAACTGGCGACATAACTCCTCAAAAGTCTTACTTGCCGGATTGTCTGGCGCATAAAGCTGCCAAAGCTTGTCGCAAGCAAATCCTCCCCCCCCCCAGCGTAAACAAACATGCCTTTTTCTGTTTCTCCTCTACCACGCCATTCGCCTCAAGAAACCGCCGCAAGCGCTCTTCATACACTTCCCAATTCATCCCCTCCGCGTAAGCTTCTAACGTACCCAAAACCATACCTCTTCCTTGTACCCCGGAACTCGCACTAGCGCCCGAACTTCCCGCACTCTCCTCCCTCTTCGACGCCATGTAACCTAAAGTTGTGAAGCGTCAACCTCTCCAGCCACCGCTGTGGTCCTGTGCCCAGGTGATTTAAGACCTAACGAGGCCCGCCGGTCCACTTCCCAAGGACCCCCAAACAGCAAGCGCCCCTGGAAAGACCACACTTCCAACAACCCAGACTAGAACCAGATCCCTGAACGGAAACAAACTTACTGAGAGCGGGAACCCGTGATCCTCGTCGCCACTTGTTGTGTTTACGTCTGAAGCTAGACTAAGCCAATTGTATTTTTCAGAACCCGCCTGATATAGCGTGACCTATTTTACATAACAGGGGCACACCAGTGAACATGAAATAACAGAACTCCACCACCTAACTTGCAAACTAGGGGCACATACATAACACCTTCCCAAGCACCACCGAAGTGTGGAGCAGCTGGAGGTAAAAACTTGCAATCTGTTCCCTTTCTAGTCAAGGAGGCAAATGTTTTCTTGATTCAACTGCAAGACTGATGTTCGTAACTCCGGCTCTGCACCGACTAAATTGGTTCTATTATCTGAATACAAAACTGCTGAAGTACCCCGTCTGTTGCCAAAACGACGAAATGGCAACAGGAATGAATCCGTGTCCAGTGTGTGTGCCATTTCTAAATGTACCGTTCATGTTACTAAACAAGTTAACAAGACATCTGACCTGCGATGCACTGTCACAGAAATTGGTCCACAATAATTAGCCCCAGATTGACCAAAAAGATGGCATATTGGCCATCAGCCGGCTGACTGGGAATGGCCATGAAAGGTAGATTAGGTTGACTTTCGAACCTTACGGCTCACAGAACAAAAATTATCAGTGCATTGAATGGTTCGTCTTCCTCGAAGGATCCACACCGAGTTTCTTAGATACTTCAAAATCCTACTGGCTGACCCATGAGACAAACGTTGATGAATCCATGATGTAAAGTCTCGTTAACGAATGTTTCGACGGTAAAATCGCTGGGTGCCTTGTCGTAAACACAATATCCCGTCGTCGTCTACGAAAGGTCTAATTTTAATCAGCTTCCGAGGAATTCTCCTGCAATGCCCTCGGAAGTTCTTTATCCCAATCCAATCCCAACCTCCACATTTCCTGGAGCAAGACCTTCGCTGGTAGTATGACTGGTGCTAGGAAACCCAACAGATGGAAGATCTTGGCAATTGTCCTCAAAGCCTGTCTTTTGGTCACGATTTCCTCTGGGACAACACTCCTGAACCACAAGCAGTCTGCTTTGGGATCCCAAAAGATTCCTAGCGTACGCACTACCGAATTGTCAAACTTCAAATTCAAAGAAGGTTTCGTTATTTCTTTCGTGGAAAAGGAAGCCATCACTTTGTCGGAACACGACAGCCATTTTGTCAAATTGTAACCGCCTTCTACGAAGGATAGACTTCATCGCATGGCAAATCTCAATTGCCCCCTCTTAAGTTTGAAAAGAGTCAACATAATTGTCTACGTGGAAATTTTTGACAACTCTACGTTGCTCATCTGGGCAGTCTTTTCCGAAATCGTGTGCAGTCTTGCGCCGTACTTACATACAGATTAACGGTGAGATCACAGCTCCGAAGATCTGTACATGCATCTGACACACAGACAGAGTGTTTTCTTGGCCAAGCTTTCTCCAAAGAAATCGCAAAGCACCCCTGTCCGGTTCACTGACTTGAACTTGGTTGAACATCTTTTCAACGTTATTCGAGACTGCAATTGGGTGCTCCCTAAACCGTAGCAACGGGCTTTGTATTTTTTGGTCAAGCCTGGGCCTTAAGGAGGCAGCTGTTCAGTAAATTCCCTTGGAAAGATGCTGAGGCACCAAATACAATCCTAATCTTTTCTGGTTTCATCGGATGGCGCAAACATCATGGCGTGGCAAATACCATGTGGTGTCGTTCCGAACAGTCGTCGAGAGCAGACGTGTCTTACTGAAGCTCTCGTCCTCAGCCTGGTCGTTGCGAAAAATCTTTTATTTCGTCCATCTTGCCAAATTCAGTTTGTGCTTTGTTTCCTTTTTGGATGTTTAACTGCATAGGGGCTTAGTTTTCGGTTTTGTTCAGGTTTAGGTAG
>JAIQCU010002128.1:0-13075 GCA_022114935.1 Leptestheria dahalacensis
TAAATTAGTGTAAAGTGTCGAAAAATCAAAAGTACAAATACTCTTAATATGTATGTCTTTATAACACTTCACCACTTCAAGTGAATTGTCTACACTCCAATAAACATTATACCCAGAATAATTAAAGATACCTTTACAGTATTGCTTAAATTTCTTTTTTATAGATTTTAAGCAACAGGCTAACACTATTGATGCTTCAGTATGATAACAGGAGCTAGCGCCAGCAATAAATCTAGGTTTCATTGGATTTTTATGTAATTTTGGTATCCAGTACAAAAAAGGAATTTTATAATTTACCTCGCTAACTTCAATAGCTAACTTGTCCTTTTGATACACCACCATATCTTTAAGTAATTCCGTGCCTTTTCTTTGATCTATCTTATAAACCGAATTAGCATTATAACCATTATTTAGTCCTAGTTCCCTCGCTAGTGTATTTAGATAGTACGATTTACAGATTATTGTATAATTATTGCTAGCTTTATCTACCGGAGTGATTACGTAATTTTCATGGATTTTTCTAATCCTATCTTTTACCTCTTTTACACTTAACTTGTTACCACTATTCAAATCAATATTTTGTTTATACTGGTTTAATTTCACTAAACAAAGATTTAATACTTCCTTTTTCCAGGTAGAAAACGAATCTAATGTAACTTTTAATCTTTTAGACATATTCTGAATAAAACTATCGAACGCTGATTCTAAAGTTTTCTTAGTTGAATTATAGCTAAACTTATTTTCTAACCTAAAATTGCAACCTTTACTCAGAATATCTCGTAGTTCTATGTCGTCTATAATATTTAAATTCCCTGTAACTACATGCCCTATTGTTTTATCTACAAATCTAGCAAGTGTTTTATCAGTGTTACACTTACATGTAATCACATCAAGATCAGTAACCCTTGTTAATTCGCTTAATGTCTTATTATAATTGCAGATAATAGTTCTAATTGGTTTACTAAACGAGTACCTAACCGTGATTTTATGATTTCCGCTATTGACTATTGTCTTGAATGCTTCCCTGATTTTCCCATCGTTCAAAATTCTAGGAATGTTAATATATTCAATACTTTTATTTTTGAATGGGACGACCAAGTAGTGATCAATACTGATAGCAGTCTGATTCTTACCAACGTGTTTTAGACGATATGCGTCTATATAATTGGATACGATCTTTTTGAATAGATTGATATCAGCTATGTCAGAGTTTAGTCTCGGATCGTTATTTAGATCTGCATATACTGAAAGAAGGCTAGTTTTTGACAATCCTCTTAAATGTACATATAGCCTATTGATCCCTGACTCATAAGATCTAAGCAAGTTCTTAATCAAACTCATACGATACTTTGGTCTACGACTACTAGGTTTTCTGTTGCCATGACTGCGCTTACGTCTTGTTACACTAATACTAAAATATGGGCTAGTTGAATCTAACGACTTAGATGTGCCCGGCAAATTAGCATATTCTGATAATAAGCCTATCTCTTTTATTTTGTCATTCAGCCCAAATGGAAAACCCGTATTAAGTATACGTATCCAATAATCTTCCTTATTCAGTAATTCTCCTTTATGTACGTTGATATCATCATCGTCTTTAAAATCTACATAATCTATTATTTGCACCCTAAGATCCTCTAAACTATGATTAGGTGAATTAAAGTGGTTGTAAAGGATAGTATCTTTATAATTCTTGATACCACTTTTGTGGTTGCTAAAACGCCTAACTAATTGCTGTGTAGTTTGTCCTACGTATTGTACCCTACACTTAACGCAAGTCATAAGGTAAACAACGAACCTAGAGTCACAGGTCAACTGCCTATCCAACCTAAGTTGGAAAGCCCTCCCCGTAACACCTGACATGAAACTAGTTTCACTACTTAGATGCCCACCCTTGCACATCACACACTTGCCACAGGTTTTAGGGTTTATATGATCACGGTTTCCGAGGCTAACTTTACTGGTACTCATGGGAGAAATGTAATGAAAGGAAGAGGCGAAGGTACGGTTGGTGGTTCAGGGGAAGTCCAAGGAGGTCCAGGTCGAAGTCCGGTTAGGTTGGGTGCAAGGTAGTAAGGTTAGTTGCCGGGATTACCCTAAGTCGGGGACAAAATGTCCACCACCTTAAACGAATTAAGGCACGAAGCACCAAGGGGTTCCCTGGATAGTAATCGAAGCAGTAAAACTAACCGATCCTACTACAAACTAAACTAAACTAAAATAAAATAAAATAAAGTAAAGTAAAATAAAATAAAAAATAAAAAATAAAAAATAAAAAATAAAAAATAAAATAAAATAACTAAACTAAAGCTGCACCTGAGGCCCGGAACCCGAGATTCACAAGGCCTGCGGTGACCGTACGAACAGGGAACGCCTGCTCTGGCCACCTCAAGTGCAGTGCCTAGCCGAAGTACAAGTTCGCAAAAACTAAATCAAGTCCAAGGGGAGAGCCAGGTCCGAACCCGGGGCCTGAATAAACCTAATAAACGGGGGGCCCCGGGGCCTAATAAACGATCATCGCCTGGTGCCACCAGCCGTCAACGGTATATTACCGAAGTATTTTAATAGAGGAGAATGAAGATAATGCGTTTTGCAACAAGGGCTGCATGGCTAAATCCTCGGCAAGTTCAAGCTTAAGTTATGGCAAACCAGCACTGGAACGAACTTGTCATCGATGAGAACGTTAACGTTGATTAGCCCCTTGCAGGCTGTAAATGATACAGAAATTTGCTTATAAAGGTTTGTCGATTTCAGCCACAATTGCTGATTCAAAGAGGTTACTTTCATAAACTAGATATTACAACATACATCATCTAGTCAAATAAGTTCATGAACAAGGCACTAGAGACATTATGACACGTTCATTTCGAGTTAAACACTATTCCCTAGTTTTCCAATGAGTAAGAGGGTACATGCATTTTGTTTTGTAGAGTTCGCATTCTGGTTGAAAAGGTTTGCATTGTTTGACAGAACCAAATTGAACTGTTGTATATTCAGATCCACTATTTGCCCAGATTTGTCTTCTACGTAAGCAATGTCTTCACCTTAGTTCTTAAATATAACTATGCCTCGTCTACTTCAGTCAAGTTCGTTGGAGTACCCTTCATCATTCCTCAAGCTCCTTCTGGGACGAGGAGAGTATATCACGCATGTTAAAGCACAGAGCATTTTGAGTACTGAGCTTACCAGACCCTTTGCTTACCTATGACTATTATCCACGAGCCCGATTACTCTATAATTCAAAAAATACAATAAACCTGCAAGCATTCAAAACCACGACTCTCTCATTATATCGATAAAAGGATCGTTGAGCCCAGGCTAGCCATGTTTTCCTTAAGCGTGTTAGACTGCCCTCCGGGAAAGCGCCATCCACTGCAGCGGTGAAATGAAGCAGCCTGGGCTGAAAAAACCTTATTATGTTATTATGTTGAAGTGTTTCTTTTTCTCTCTTCCATTCTCATGTGACCATTTTTTTAATACTTGTTATACTCTATCTTAATCTTAACCATACTGAAGTGTTGTTGTTTTTTTGTATTTTATTTCAGCTTTCACAATCTGCTCTACTGACTGTGGCTATTTTTAATTTCCTTTTTATTTTGTATACAACACTGAAGAAATTAATGTTAATATGCCCGTGGGCCACTTAACAAATACACATGAATCTATCTGTAAAAAAAAATACTTCGGTATTATACCGTTGACGGCTGGTGACGCCGGGCGATGAATCGTTTATTACTAACATTTACAGCGACGTATATTCCCGCAGTCAGCTAAATCTAATTAAATTCAGTAAATTTCAGATCAGTTACGTCAAAGCCCGATCAAGTTCAGATCAGATCGGCAGAACGGCAACGCAAGATGGTATCAGAGGTCGTGATCACCTGAAAAAGGCAGAAGATTTATTCGATACATATCACAATATAATCTGATCTTCCCATTACTGCCTGGAAAGTCAGATGAACCAGATGTCCATCGCTTTATGATTCCCACCGGATTCCAGCTTATCTTTTGCTCCCATTTTGTTTGTTTTCTACCAAAGCAGGGTTAGGCCTAGGCCAGACAATTTATGGGTTATTAACTAATACAGTGTATTTCCGGCCACAGGCCGCGATTCCAAGAGAAACGATTTATTCAAAAATTTTGCCGCCAATAATGGAAAATTTGAACATAACTGAAAAGCATAAGTGGGGGTTATTGGGTGATTCGGAATTACATTGGGTCTTAAATTTTCAACGGCTGTGCAGGCAGACAAGAGATGAAGACCTTGATGGCTGAATTCTGCGCCGCATAAGTGACAAACAGCGTAATGTCTTTCTCGGTCACCGGCAAACGGTTGGGACAACGTTGAATCTTGCCGAAATCGGTCAATGTGGCAACCCAATCTGAACTTAGCAAACGCTGATTTTAAAGAGACATTCAAGCACGGGTTGTTCAGGTAATCTTCACAACCAGAATTAGCTTAACCTCTAAGTAGGGGGCAAGTGATTTATGCAACCGAGCCTCTGCAATTAAGTTCTGGAAGGATTGATCAAGAATCCGAGACCGAATTAAAGATAAGGTGGGCTGTGACGTTGAAGGGAAAAACCAAAGGTAACTCAGTCCAAGATGGTTTAATAATGAATGGATATTTGACCCCCAGCACACAAAATTTTCGGACGTCATTTTCCTTTGAAAAAGTAATGCTTTGTATGCAAGTGAGTTTTCATCTTTGACATTCAGTTTGCAAAAGTAATTTAAAGCTCGATTTTGGGCAATATTATGTGCAGGAGTTAAACCCGTTTCCAGGTAAAGCCCAACATTAGGCACCCAGTTAGGTAGCTGAAGAAATCGACGTAACCATTTTCTTTGCTCTGTGTCTACCATCTCACACGAGTAGGCACCCCATACCTCGCTTCCAAAGAGAAGAGCTTGCCCGAATTTGGCCTTGATGACCTGCCTCAGGGATTTAAAGGGAAGTTGATGGACTAGCTTGTTTTTCAGTGTCGCTAGAAAGGCCGCATGCGCGTTCGACATTCGATGTTGTAAGTTCTTTCTCCAGATTCCCGAGTCGCTCAGCTTGGTACCAAGATAGACGAATTCGGAAACTACTGCTAGATTTACCTCACCTAGGGACCATCTTTCTTTCTTGCTCAACCTTCTCCCCTTCCGAAAATCCAGCACCTTGGACTTTGATTCGTTGACCTTTAATCTCCATAAGTCACAATACTGTTTTAATTTGTTGAGAAACCGCTGTAGTCCGATCGGCGTTGTTGAAATTAGAGCCAGGTCGTCTGCAAATAATAGATGAGTTAGATATTCTTCACCTAGTCGAAATCCATGCACGGATTCATCTTCATTTAGGAAGGAGCTTAAGTCGTTGATAAATAAATTAAACAAAGTTGGAGACAAGATGCAGCCCTGCTTGACCCCGGATGATCCACTAAAAACTGTAGTTAATTTCCCTGGTACTGGCCTTACTCAGGAACAGTCCGCCTCGTACACGCTTTGCAGAAGACTCAATACTTTACCGTCGACTCCCCAGAGATGCTTCATTTTCCACCATAAGGCTTCTCTCCACACAGAATCAAAAGCTTTTTGAAAATCTATAAAGGCGCAGTAGAGTTTCTTGTGTTTGCTATAACCATTCAGGGTGGCTTCAACTGCTGTATGGAGGACAAAAACGTTGTCTGTTGTACTGTATTGTTCCCTGAACCCAGCTTGCTCACGAGCAATGGTATTGTTGGATTTACACCACTTGATGAGTCTTGAGTGGATGATCTTGTTGAATAGCTTTGCCAGGTTTGATGTCAGACTGATACCTCTGTAGTTGTTAGGATCAATAGGAGAACCCTTCTTAAACAGACGGAGTATTACGCTCTTAGCCCAGTTTGTTGGGTAATGACCCGTTTGCCAAATCAAAGTGAATAGGTTTATTAGGACGGTGTGAAGGCTCTGGCCTCCAAATTTGATGAATTCATTCACAATCTTGTCACATCCGTGAGCTTTGTTGTTTTTCAGCGAGTGAACAGCTGTAGATAACTCATGTAGGCTTGGTACGGCGTTCAATTCCATTGGACCAATCTCATTTGGCAATTCAGCGTCAAATTTGAAAGACGCGGGCCAAGAGTTCATTGGAGGATTAAGCAGGTCTCGAAAATATTTTACCCAAGCAAAGCCATCAATTTTGTTCTTGCAGAAAGAGGAACTAGGACGGATAGTTTTCCAAAACGCCTTACTAAAGGTTCGTGCCTTCTCCACAAGGTCATCCATTTTCGCTCTTTCCCAATTCTTTTTGGTGATCCTTGTCGTCTTGTGATACAGCCGTTTTAGTTTTGTGTACTCAATGCGAGAAGCTTCGTCTGATAACGTACGCCATTTTAAGAGAGCGGAGAACATCAGTTTTTTGTAATAACCCATATACTTATGGGTTATTACATTGCATATGAATTCAGCGAAACCTCTCTAGTTTTTTTCTAATCATGTCTGCAGCAATGTGCATGAGTGCCAGTCCTTGTTAAGTCCAATTGCTCTGAGATACGTCAGTACGTAAGAAGTACGTCACGCGTGCTGATCGGGTGAAATTCATATGAAGTACTGAGCTAAACTTGAACAGGAAGTAGATCAAGCACTAATCAGTAATAGTAAGGAGGAAAACTCATCTTATTCTTCCTGTATTTCAATAGTTTTAAGATCAAAAAAGGTTATGCAATTTGCTGTGCTGCATAGATCACCTCAAGCCCTCTTCATGCGGTGTCTTGACTACAAATATATTTTATGTAGCTTTAAAATGCGATTGTTGAAGGGATGTCTCAAGTGTATTTTAGGTACCATTGCTCAGCTTCTTGCGAGACGATGAGTATATTACCCATACTAAATGATAACGTAATAAAAATATGAAACGTTAAACTGTATCTATACTGGAGGTGGAACAAATGCGCGCATAGTGAGGAGATAAAGCTAATCGGTTCTTTCCATCATTCAATTTGTTTATGATTGTGATATCCGTTTTACAGCGTAGATTACCTAAACCCCGATTCATTTCCCAATATCATTACCAAAAATATACCTTACGTGTCTTGTTTGGTAAACTTTACAATGCAACTGTTGAAGGGTATGTCTCAAGTTTATCTCACAGTGATGAACTCGTCGCGATAAGCTCTGTCTGAATCTTGGGTATATAATGACCCTCAAAAGGTTCCATACAGCATCAAACTTCGACAACCGGCGAAAATGAAAGGTACTCTTCTACTGTTGACGGCTGTGGTTTTCTGCGCTACCAGAACGTGGTCGCAGGAACAACACAACTACAAGTTCGTCTGCTACTTTCCCAACTGGTCGAATTCCCGCCACGGTAAGTCTGTTTCTGTTTTTCCATATATATCTCTATGTTACTTGTGATATATTTTTTAGTAACGGTACTTGGGGGAGTTTTCTCAAGACAAAGCGACGGTACGATGAAGTAGTGAATTGGATTAGAGTAAAGTGACATAACCTAGTCAAGGTAGCAAATCATATTAACCAACAGTATATTCAGTAGTCCGTGGATGTGTTTGAATAAGTACGAGTCGTTCTAAAACATTTTCAGTTTAACTTAGCGGCTATACCAAGTCGTACTTTACATTTAAATTCTGTTAGTTTTCCTAATGGGGGTTGTAGTGGTTATCAGTTGTATTAGACTATGAAAGCACTTTATTCTAAATTTTGACAAAAATAATGAAAAGAAAACGTCCCTTTGTTGTACAGCTTATTTGCACCGTGAAACTAAGAAACCAAGGTACCATTATTATACAGTATATAATATCCTTAAATACAGGCATCGGGAAATATGGCATTGAGAATATCGACCCCTCCGTCTGCACGCACCTCATCTACGCTTTCGCCAGTCTGAACGAAGTCACTTACGAAATGGAGGCGCAGAACCCCAGCGTCGATATCGACATGCGCTACTACGAACGTTTCACCGAACTTAAGGCTCAGAACCCTCAGCTGAAAACCCTGATCGCTCTGGGAGGCTGGGTCGACTCGAAGTCTCCCAAGTACTCGCAGTTGATGGCCGACCCTCAGAAAGTCGCCAATTTTGTTTCCAAAGCAGTCGACTTCCTCACCAGGTACAATTTCGATGGTCTTGACGTCGACTGGGAGTACCCGGGTACCGAAGATAAAGAGAACTTTGGCCGTTTCATCACAGCTCTGTCCGAAGCCTTCAAACCCCGTGGCTTACTTCTTACCGTAGCAGCCAGTCCTTCTATCAAAACAATCGAGGAAGGTTACGATGTGCCGGCTCTGGCAGCTGGAGTTGACTTGCTTCACCTGATGACTTACGATTTCCACGGTAGCTGGGAGCCCGAAGTCACCGACCACCACGCTCCTCTAAGGAAACGTCCGTACCAGACCGACGATTTGGATACTGACAGTGCAGTCAAGGCTTGGCTGGACAGAGGTCTTCCAGCAAGGAAACTTGTAGTCGGTGTTCCTTTCTATGGCAGAAGCTGGACCCTTAGCGATATGAGCAACACCAACCCTCCGGCCCCCGCTGTTGGACCCGGTCAGCCTGGGGCTTTCACCCGTGAGGAAGGAATCAAGGCATTCTACGAAATCGGACTCGAGATTCAGGCCTCCCGACCAGAATATGGGACCGTACGCATACGGAGGCGAAAATCAGTGGATCGGCTACGACGATGCTCCCATGGTTCGTCACAAGACTAGGTACATGAAGGAGATGGGTCTTGGAGGCATCATGGTGTGGGAAGTTAGTCTTGATGATTTCAATAACGTCCTGGGAACCGGAGTGAATCCGCTCCTGAGTGCTATCCATTCCGAGCTCTATGGTCAATAGATTTTCGGGGCTCTTTTGGTTATTTGACCTATAGGATGACCTAATGTACCCTATGACCCATAAGATTTAATAAACATGTCAGAAGCATTAAAAAACGAGGCAGTACCTCTTTATTAATCTGCAAGTGCCATTGAAATAGTCCCTTTGTTGCCACGAAACAAAGGGACTATGGCACTTGCAAAGAACACCAGCGTGTAAGTTTCTCGGATCTTTGCTGCTTTTGGATGTTGCTGCTTCTACTACTTCTTAGAATTTTGATCTCATAATTCGAACCAGCTGGGCCAATATTTACAACCACCATGTGGATTACTCTATATTTTGTATCATTATACGCGTGTCGATTTATATTCATATGCCAATACTGATATGTATATCTGAAAACTCGGTTGACTTTGGCAGACCATGAATGCCTCCTTTTCAGAAGCTCTGACTGAGACACATTATGAATTGCATTATATTAAGAAAGCTGTTCATACTTAACTCTATGAAGCTTAATATTAAAATCTCCTTAATTGATTCCTTGATTTTTATATTTTTTATACTTCCTCAAATATAACTTCAACAGGCTCAGTGGAATACAGAAACGTCCCAACAAACGTAAGCAAAAAGCACTGGCAACAGACCGCTAGAAACTGAAGAAAGGCAGAATGCTACATGGGAAATAACCTTCACTTTGTTTCCTTTCTCACTAACCTATGCTAGCTGCTTTCGTACTGCTTTGGCAGTATCAAAAGCCATTGCCGCAGTACCAAAAAAACTTATCTTACTTTCCCTACTACCATCACTGCACTACCCTACTATAGCAGTAATGATAGCACCGTAGGGGTAGGCGACCGAGCTGGAAAGCAGGTTCATCGCACTGGAGAAGATGGTTACAAATCCTTCTACGAGATTTCACTCGATATTCGTAATAACGGCTGGACTGTAGTGCAGGATCCTGATCACAACATGAGACATGATACTTTCGGCAGTGAAGGTAAATGTTAAGATTGTTGTTCCTCCTGGGCTTTTTTCTCGTTCTAAGTGAATTGAAGCAACTGTCAGCGCTGCACTGTATAGATCGATAAGGTTCGAGCGAATCATTGCGCAATGGTAATTAGAAATTATCACTGATGAACTTATGGGGATTGGGAACAGGAAATACGGACTCTACTTCGTAGTTATCATGTTGGTAATACCACCAAATCGTGTTATGTTTACAGAGGTCATATTTCAAACTGTACAATTTTAATTGAATATGACATGGCAAGTGAAATATACGGGATTTGTTCGAACACTTGCGAATGCAGGACAGGAACCAGTAGGCGGGCGTACTTTTTCTGTATAAAAAATATTGCAAACATTACGTTATTACAATTTCATGAAGTTGACTTCTGGAAAAACCAATCTAAATACGTATGAGCGGCATAATCTAACTTGGGCAAATCGGCTAACCTACAGGTCACTGAAGCAATCTGTTTAGCACTGAATAGAGGTTTCTTTGATAGAGGCTAAATCTCCAGGAGTAGCTTAGCGATCACTACAACCTGATCACATAATCACCATCTGTTATAGGAGATTGGATTGGCTTTGATGACATTCCCATGGCTCGTCACAAGACCCGCTGCATGAAGCAGAAGGGCTTGGGAGGCATCTTGGTGTGGGAAGCCTGGACGATTTTAGGAACCTGCTCGGTTACGGAGTCTATCCATTCATTAGACGCCTATCGTACCGAGCTTTTCGGACCTCGGCCACCGTCTGCGATAACTGTCACCCTACCTACTACGATGACTTCCCAAGCCACCAGGTAAATAATAATAATAACAAAAATAGTAATAATAATAACAATAATAAGAAAACAATGTATAAGGAAAACGTCCCCGTTGAAAAATGGACCATGGTTGAAAGTACGGTAATTTAGAAACGACAACCATGGCTGTATCTACGGTAAAACCATCGTTACATGTAAGTTAATACCATAGTTCAGTCATAATTCGAGATATCAGTTGTACAATGTATGGCACAACCGTCGCTATAAGGACGATGGTTTTATTTACATGGTAAAAACCATCATTATATGTACATTCAACAATCATCCGACCATTGTTTATATCATGGTTTTACCTAGGGTAACTCTACCATAGATACACTTTGCAAAGCATGGGAATTATGCATATTTATTATGCTCATATACATGCCACGTAAATAATACATGTCATAAGTACATGTGTGTGATTTAATATACTCTGTATTTTTAATTATGAAGTACTAACTTGTATATTATCTATCATTCTAAAATGATAGATGTTTGATATAATAATATTAAATCAATCTTCAAATTTATCTGTATGAAAGATAGGTGTCTAAACTTAATTTCTGTGTTCAAAATGATTACAATTTAAAAAAAAATATTACAAATGTAACTTTAATTCTAACATCGGATTTCACGTGCAAATTCTATGTCCTTACATTTTACGGTATGTATATAACGAGTTGCATCCTTTAACGATAGTGTTTCAGTAACACAATTAAGAACCAGCTAATTTCTTTTACATTAAACATTTTCTATTTAGATAGTTACAGTCAATGATACATGTTTCGGTGCTATGGTGTAGACATTCCTGAAAGCATAGGTCAAGATCCGTTTCAAGGACAGGGCGGATCCTCTTGTTCAACCGAGACACGGGCTGCGTATATAAATCCAGCCAGTGCCCACTGCTAAGACATCCAGTATTCTTCAACCACTTCCTCCAGAAGTCGCATCAAACCAGAACCACCAGTCAAAATGTACGAGCTCTTGGTAAGTCGTCTTTCTACTCACCTTTAATGTATATTTGTAACATTGTTTCACATATCTGTATATCTCTGTATCTATATATATGTGTGTGTATTTATATACATCGGCCAAGTATTAAACAAGTCAATCATATACTGATACACTTTTAAGTTTGGGTGTACTTGCACTCATATTAAATTCGAGTAAAGTTCAGGGATAGTTAACTTCATATACTTGTATGTATCTTAAATGAAACTAATAGAAGTCGTGAAAAAAAGGTTGTCTTGGCCATCGTCGCTGTGGCCGCCGCAGCTCCCGCTGCCGAGCAGGTGCAGGATCAGAAAGCTGCTGAGCAGTTCTTCACCACCTACGGCTACTACCCAAGCTGGTACAGCAGGTTCGCCTCCTACGCTCCTTATTATGCCCCTTACGTAGCTGCTGCTCCCTTCGCCCCGACTTTCCCTGCAGCCGCCGCCGTCAAGGGGTCCACTGAAAAGACCCCTGCTGCTACCGCCAAGTTCAGCGGCTATGCTCCGACCTACGGCTACCAGTACGGCGCTGCCCCTTACTACTATTACTACTAAAGTAGAGTAGCAAGGTTGTTGGTACCACGGTGACGGCTTCCGATACGCGCCCTGTACGGACTATGATCTACTGGTTTGTCGACTATCTAAGTAAATGAGAGCAGCTGGCTAGGGATTGGTGAGAAAGGAAAGAAAACGAAAGCTACCTTTGTTGGCAATTTGCTTTTCTTCAGTTTCTTACTGGTCTGGCGTTGGTTACTTTTGTGTACGTTTGTTGCAATCTTGTTGTTTTTGGTTGAGAGTATGTTGAAGTGATACTCGAGAAAAATATTAAAATACAAAAAAATGCGGAAGACTCCCGTAATCTTTGAACTTTTTCTTTATTTCATGTTGACTGTAACTTGTTATCTCTTATTTCGATGAATTGTTTTCCTAAACACGCATATTTTACCAAACTATATATTGGTGTACTTTGCTAACTCAACCGTAGCCTCTGTAGCAAGGTTCAGTTGCTCACTATCAATAAGCTAAGTCCAACCATTTGTTAGCCCAAATATGATTTGTATTATTTATAGTTTAATAAAATAATTTAATATTCTGAATGCTGGTCGTCAGAAAAAAAGCAACCAGCTGCAGCTATGGGATTTAAGTTACTCGAGCAGCAAACTTACCTGGCAACTAATTCGCACGGAGTGAGTACACGCAAGTTCTTTACAAATGTTTTGTTGTTGTTGTTGCACTGATCATTAAAATGGACCTTTTGTTCCATAACAGCAAGTAAAGGATAGAATAGGAGATGACCATGTTCTTAAATGCTTACATGTTTATTGCATATTGATGGACTATTGGGAAATCTGGGTCATAGACGGGTCAAATAAGCAAAGGATCCAATAGGTTTACTGTCCATACAGCTCAGAATGGATAGCACTCAGGAGGGGATTCACTCCGGTTCCCAGGACGTTACTGAAATCATCAAGACTA
>JAIQCU010002129.1:0-13540 GCA_022114935.1 Leptestheria dahalacensis
TCCCTGTCTGTCTGCTGCATTTAAAATATATCTACTATACCTAATTCCAAATCAATTCCTTATTTAAAAACAAATCAAAACCTGCCAACGCGGTATTCCTGTTAGGTGATTATTTGAGTGAAATGCTGAAACACCGAGCTGGAGACATTTATTTTTTAAATCGCGCATAAAACTCGTCTTATTGTCTTCAAATTAGCAACTGCTTAGAAAGGTCTTACATTCATTAAAAACAAAAAATATTCATTCGGAAAGAACCAGTTACGATATAGCTTCAATCACCTTTCTCTTTTGCGTTAACCAGAATTCTCAAGACCAAAACTTCGCTAACTATCAATTACACTTATGTAATTGTGTACTTGTAGGGCAAGTACAGCTGAAATTAGTTTCGTAAACTAATAGTTCACTGAATAAATTGACGTGTAGAGTCGTAGTTAGTTGGTTTCCACTTGGTTAGCCGCTCTATAGCCATAATATAATGTAGCCATAATGAAGTTAACCTAGAGAAATAAGTAGAGCAAGAAGTTATAAACGTATTACACACCCATATGTTGTTATGCAATAATACTATGTGTTAACCACCCGGATGCACACGACTACCTCTACAGCACACGCTATCAGCTCGTGCTTTAATTTAATTAAGCTGACACGATTGACAGGGTGAGCATACATCAGCATTTACAAGGCTATCACTTATCCAGCCTCGACAAGAAACCCGTTTTGCCGATGAATAATGCACTCTTTAGCGAAGATGAACCAATTAGAACGGACTTAAAAGGGCTTTTCTCATTACTTAAACACATAACCTCATAAAGCAGCTGAGGGAATCATATGTGTGCTTGTTATAGACTACCATCCAATGGTGATTTCAACGGTCATTGAACCTATTTCTTTAGCCATAATGACACAATTCAGCGAGTGAAATGTTAGCGAGATGTGTTCAGTTCGATAAAAGGACCAGTAGCCAGGGCTGAACCCCTTTTTAAAAAACTGATGAAAAAGACAAGATCAAAATGAACCATACCGGATCATTATGCTCCACCAACGACCGGTGCTGTGCGCGTTACTGGTATAAAAAGGGAACGGTGCGGTAAACAGTTGACCATACTACAGTTGTTCACAGAAGTTGCATAAAAGGTCTGAAACTAGTCCGTCCGTGTAGTTCGGGCTGCCTAGACAAACATTCTAACTGTAACCCCTATTTCTGTTTTTGAAAAAAAAACAATCAGTTTCTGTTGTTAACCGTCAGGATCAGCACCCTGCAATGACGCATCGTCTTCTCGTTGTCATCGTAAGTCTTCTGATATTCGGACATGCGGAAAAAACGGAGGATCGAAAGCCGAGACAAGTGTATCATCCTACGTATCCCTCCTACCCAAGTCCCAACTATTACGTAGCTCATCCTGCAGTCCCTGTGGGTGGTTACCCCTGGTTCAGCTACAAACCTCAACCCCCTGTATCACCTCAGTACCCTACCGATTTCAGCAGTTTCGAAAGGCCCGTAGAAGAGACCTGGCCGCTTAGCCAGGGTCAGGGATTGCTGGTCACTAGCCCGCTGGAAGCAGCAGAAGAGGAGCTAAATCCTTCGAACATGGAGCTTGGTTTGTTGCAGACTTGGGAAATGGATTCTATTCGTCCCTTTTTGAACAAACCCAAGAGACCTAAAGACTACATTCGTCGGGTGAGTAAACTTAAGTGCTGTTTGGCTGTAAGTATCCGAATTGACCATTCTTGATGGGCAAAACGAGATGTATACCCTTGTTTGGTGTTGTGGTGGCCTTGGGACCGTAGGGAGGAGGGAACCTGTTTATTTCCTACATAAGCAAGTTTTGTTTTTCTTTATTTTTCTAGCCTACCTATTACCCGGCTGCAGGACCCAGCAATTCCCTTTTATATACAGTAGTTCTCAAACCGGGCGATGAAATTGTCTCTTCCCTACGACGTGTAGCTAGGAAGTATGGGTTGAAAGCCGCCTACATCATCACGTGTGTCGCTGGCATTAACGAAGTTACCCTACGTTACGCACTCGATCCGAAGACCAACAAGAGAAAGGTAACCTTTACAAAGGATCCTATTTACCGTATTCATTTGTTTTTACCATGCTATCCAGATGGAGACTATCCACAAGGACCTGGAAGTAATCTCCCTCACAGGCACGGTAGCTGCAGACGGTTCGGGATTTCACTTGCACACCTCTCTGTATGACGAAAAGGGAAACGTCATCGCTGGTCACGTGGCCGGTGACATGGTCGTGTCCGTCACTGCCGAGATTGTCATCGGAGAGGCACTCGACTACGTTTTCACCAGGAGAGTCCGACCGGAGGATGGAGTCCACGAACTTGAAGTGAACCGAAGGCGTTCTTCGTCATGGCCTTATTGATCGAAAAAGGCATAATTTATATTATTTTTTACATCTCCCTAGACTGTGGTCATTTTTTTACGAATCTTAATATACTACAATTGTCGTGATGCTGCAGTTTTTCTTGCTTGTGAATAACAAAAACAAGAACACAATTAAAGCTCTAAAAGGTTCTGAAAATTAAAATGTAAGCCTATCACCGGTAAATGAACTTTAACCACAAATCTATTGCAGGATTCATTCAGCATTTTGACTGAGAGGATCTCTTCCACGTGATAGTGCTCAAAATAGCCGTTTCTGCCCCTTTTAATAAAGACCGAAGAAACTTGGTCATTTCACTTAAAAATGGCTTAAGTAGCCTTGTTTGGTCTCCATTTTGGGAGCACGCTTTTCAGACAGGTCATAGAACTTTCCAAACAAGACCAGATAACAACAGCTAAATAGCTGTAGCACGAGTTTTATCAGTTAACTACTGGACAAAGGGATTATTTTTGTTTGGATATAAATACACTTGGGAATGCTGTTTACTTGCGGATTTGAAATAAGTGCACTCTGCATGGGGTCGTTACATTAGAGGATAAACAACATAATCTTGCAGTGATATCAGTCTCTTGATTAGCCGCTCTTTATATAGATCCCTAACAGTAGGGCGAAAACAGAACGACGCTGCAAGTCGCGACAATGAAGCTCCTCGTCGTTGCTCTACTAGTTGCTTTGGTTAGCGGCCGTAAGTACATTTAGTTCAACTTGAGGATCTGGCTGCTGGTTCATGCAACTTCTTGTAACCTGTAGAGGAAGAGAAGGCCGGTTTCACCGGTGGCGATCAGCCATGCTATACCAACCCTAGTAGTGGAAAAGATGGTGGCGTTTGTTTGCAGACGGACTGCTGCGAGGGTTCCTTGTACATCTCCAACCTGTGCCCTGACTACCCCAATCAGGTCAAGTGCTGCTACTCTTCGAACAAATGCGCTACTGCTTGCAGTAAACTTCATATTTGACTCGCATTTTCTCCTACTCAAAACTAATTCAGTTTGCTTAAAAAGCATCCTCCTGCAGCGATACCACGGCCAAGGACTACGCCTGCAAAATCCTGGCCCTGTACGAGCAGCGCAAGATCTGGCTGAAGCCCGATCACTTCGACCCCCGTGGTAATGACCCTTACGACGGCGCTAGCTCCCTGTCCAACATCCGCGATACTTGCTACGGTCATCACGCTAAGCGTTCCAGGTAAACGACATCGCCTACCTCGGTAAATGTTCATAATCCTAACGAACCGTCCATTGCAGCTATTGCGCCGAAGCACCCGGCGGTTGCGTCTGCTTGACAGCTGAGATGCTCAAAGCTCTGTACGACTACGCCGTTGATTTCTACAACGATCATGGAGTTGCCGTCCAGGTAAGATGAGCACTCGAGCAGATACAAGAACCAAGCATAAACACATCAATTAATGGGATAGGTTAACGCCTTGGCTGGGTCTTGCCATTCTTCTACTTCATGGCACTACCAAGGCAATACCTTCGACGTTGCCTGCACTACTCCTCTGTAAGCTAGCTACTACCAACTACTTTATGTGTTAACTTGACGTTATCTCATGGTATCAATCAGGAACCATTGCTCAGCTTTGACCAGCTACTGCCGCTCGTTAAGTCCGGTAGAGCTTTGCTACCCTGGAGGACCTTGTGCTGGACACGATACCTGGGTTCACTGCGCCCTCTAAAACCTTCGTCTCCTCGTTCCAGTATTCCCGATTTCCATAAAGATTGCTGCATATATTTTAAGGTCTTAAATACATTTCAAAAAGCCAGCATCTCATTGTTTTACTATTGGTTCATAGTCTTCTATTTTGAGAACAGGTGTTGTATGAAGGTACCTACCAGTGAATTTGGTCCAAAATTTCCCAAATCTATGTAATTTACCGTGCACGAATGATTATGCATTTAACATTATATATGGAATGAATACTATCACTACAATATCAGCTCTGTCCTAGACAATAGTATAAAACACATCAGTAAATAGGAGAAACGCACAGCGCTTTATCATATATAATGCCTAATACAAATTTATGTAAACTGTATAGACGAAGAAGTTACGTAATACACGTCTTTAGAGGACGAAAATCCAATGATAGGAATACAGAAATTGTATATCTATGCAGTCCAGTATCTAAATACTGTCTTGTTGAAACCGTATATAAATTGGGCTTTGTGTTATCAAACCTGATTATAGACGCTGTATATCATTTCTAAAAATGTAGCCTAGTCGCAATGTAAACTGAACATGTTTAAACTGGTTTCACGAGTTTGTGTTACCTTGCGTCATACATGATCGAAACAGAACGTACCTCGCTCTTTTTTATAGTAGGTTTGGTTCTTAATATAGTGTTGGTTATTTTATAACAGAGAATAGTTGATTGCTCAAGTTCAAGTCGAAGGGATCAATCGTGCGTTAATGTATATCAATACTTATCAGGTCGATGTTTATCAGAGATTTAAGTTTGGGCGTGTCACTTTACAGATCTAATTAGGCAACCAAGAGAACAAAAGACCTATGAACAGTCATGGACAGGACCAGACTGTGAAGCCCCAGTGCAAAAAGCAGCAGGTATACCAGCAGTTCAACCAACTCTGGTTCCAGTCTGGTTGCTAATGGAGGCAAGAACTGCTAGAACTGCTAGAACTGCTTATATTCGCCCAAATCCAGCAGGCAGTCGGTTAGCAGTAGGTCGTGGCATTAGGACATTGTCAGTTATAACTTCACTGAAGTAGGCTAAGGTCACTGAACATCCTCTGGTAGCTCAGTTGGTAGAGCGGTGGACTGTAGTGTTCTCTTCGATAAAATGAAATCCATAGGTCGCTGGTTCAAATCCGGCCCGGAGGAATCTTTTTGCATGTGACACACTAGTGTAAAATGGTCTATGAATCAAGTAAACAATCCAAGCATTAGCTCCTCAGGGCAAGTCAAAATACACCTAAATATTCGGAGCATCGGAGCGTATTTACAACTATTCGTTGACGTCATATATTAACACCTGCTACGAGTGCTTCCATATACTCAACATAGTAGCAACCAACCTGTGTTCTTTGTTTCTTCCTATGCGTTTCTGTGTGAGTCATACAGAATCAAAGGAGCTTCTAGGGTTTCTGTTGGCCCATGAAGTTTAAACTCCCCTAACGGCGTTCTTCTGAAAAATGATTTGACTGAAATGTTTTGAATCTGCCTTGGCATTTACTGAAAGAGCGTTCTGGCTAAGTTCTAGAGTGCTTGCCAACGAGAAACGCTAGACGTGTCTAGTTTCGTGTCCGTATGATATATTTAGGTCAGAAGGGATCAGTAGCTACACTAGTAGAGAGTAGAGTAGAGTAGACCTGGGTAAATTTGCATCGGGCTTGCTTCCACTTGACAGGTAAGCAAACGAGTCCTAAACAGTCACAAATGGTGTTTATGCTAACCCTGGCTGAGCAGGTAATTGATAAACAGTAACGAGTATGCACTACATCATTCAGAGTCATGCAAGTTTTGACATTTGGAATTAATTCAGTATAATAAACCAAGAGAACCCTTTATCTTCCGTATTCTACCTTGAAAGAATCCCAGTGTAGACACTGTACAAATACAAGATGTACCCATATATTTATTATACAATATATCTCCTCTTTACCAGAGTATCCTTGACACGCTGATACACCTAATTTATATTCTCTAGTTCCTGAATCAATTGTAATAAAACGGTTAAGGATCTTTAGTGTTCGTAACCCTACTTCCCCTTCATTGCCTATCCCTATTTTCCTCGGTAAGAATATTACTGCATTGAATCGAATTCACTTTATCTCTATTGAGACTCTAAAAAAACACTCAGGTAACTGCCTGACTATGTATGACTGAATGTGACTGAATATATTTATCTAACGCAGAAAAGAATGTAAATATCAACAAACCTATAACCACTCGTACAGTTTTAAGTTTCTTGCTGTTACTCTCAGGTGGAGCTTAACTATGAGGATTAAAACGGGTGCTATTCTTCTCGTTGTCGTCTTGAGCCTTGTAGTCCTCGCAAGGGCAGAAAAGAATCGCCACCCGAGAAATGTTTACCAGGCCTGCGGGTCCAGTCTTCCAGGATCCCGGTTACTTGGCTAACGCTCATCCTGGAGCGCCAGTTTACCGAAAGATTCCAGGTTCTCGCCCTCCTACCAGCGGTTATCCCTGTTACAGCTACAAGGCTCAGCCTTACGTAACCTATCCTCGATACCCTGCTGGTTTAAGCGGCTTCCAGAGATACGCACAACAGGAGTGGTCGTTCAACCAGGACCAAGGCTCGGTGGCCTCAAGCCCGGTGGATGTGGAATATGAAGAGGAGTTGAAACCTTCGAACATGGAGCTCGGACTGTTGTACATGAGGGACAGGGAATCTATTCTTCTTCTTATGAATAGACCCAAGAAACCTAGGGACACCAAGCGCCCGGTAAAACAGACCGTACTTATTGGATTCTGCAAAGAAGCTAATATTTTTCAGACCTTAAAGGACTTTGACATAAATGACGAACAGGTATCTCACCTTTCTTTTAGCCAACGGTTTATTCTGCCACAGGACCAAGCGACTCGCTTGTATACACAATCGTTCTCAAACCAGGCGATGAAATTGTCTCCTCCCTGCGTCGACTGGCTAAGAAGTACGGGCTGAAAGCAGTTTACATCATTACGTGTGTCGCTGGCATTAATGAAGTTACCCTGCGTTATGCACTGGACCCTAGGACCAACACGAGAAAGGTTGTAAACAACCAATTCTGAAGATGGTCAACTTCGTTAATAAATCTGTTTGTACTGGAAATAGATAGAGACCATCCAAAAGGACCTGGAAGTTGCGTCTCTAACAGGTACGGTAGCTGCATATGGTTCCGGATATCACTTGCACATCTCGCTCTATGATGAAAATGGAAACGTCATCGGTGGGCACGTGGCAGGCGACATAGAAGTCTCCGTTACAGCCGAAACTGTAGTCGCAGAAGCGCTTAACTACATCGTCACCAGGAGAGTCCGGCCTGAGGATCAAGTGAGCGAGCTTGTAGTGAACCGAAGACTTTCTTTGTAGTTAAACTTGGGAACCAAACTGGCCGTATTCATCCGAATATGTTATTTGGCAGAGTTATATAGTGTTGGAAGTTGTTGCAGAGTCTGTCGTTGTTCTGTTACTCTGTGTAGACCTGTTAGCTGGTGTACTGTTACTCCAAATAGAAAAGTCGTTAAGTCAATGTTGAGTTCACCTAATTTGCTGGACATAAGTAAAACGGTAACCCAGGTAGTCTAACTTCTTTAGCTCCTTCAAACAAGAGGGGACGCGTAGCTTTCTATAAATTTCTCCGAATGGATGTCAATGTAAACGTCAGCAAACAACAATTGCAGAGGAACACTTCAAGGCGACAAAGGCCACCAGGAAGTGCCTTTTCACTTAGTACTCGTGGTAGAGTCATTTCATTTGGATGTATTTAGCTACACTCTCTTTTAGGGTGTTCGGTATTAGACATAAAGTCACTTGTAAAATTCAATGAGAAGTATTACTGCTGTGGTTATGACATGTAGTAGTTAGTTTTACGAGAAAACTTAACCATCGAGCGGCTATGCTACAAATGCCACCACAAGAAGATTAGTAATGAACCCGTTCTTATCATTCATATATTTGTAACACCAGAACCATGCGTAACATGTATTTCTAGAACCAAAAATTGGAACCTGCTGCATTAGCCGACTCTAGGTGGTTTTGATCAAAACTAGTGATTCCTATGGTTGTTGTTGGATAGTTTCCAATAGTTTTTGCTAAATAATTTTCTTATCAACGGTCCTGCCCAGAGGAAATTTGCAGCACTAGCGAATAGAAACAGTCAAACTTTGATATAAAAGGTAGCCATCTAACGTCCATCCTTTAAGCTAAGTTTCCGTTACTCGAAAACCACACCCGCAGTTGTAGGTAACCCAGCTAAGTACTTTCGCTCGTCTTTGAACATAGCATCCTCTGGTAGCTCAGTTGGTAGAGCGGTGGACTGTAGTTCGACCCACTAGCACAAGAAATCCATAGGTCGCTGGTTCAAATCCGGCCCGGAGGAGAATTTTGCGCTCTTCATATTTAACTTTGCAGAGTGGTCTCTGCTTTGTGTTTAGAACTGCCCAGTGGGCTTTACCTCTATATTAACCGAATCATCTATTTTTTTGCTATTTCTTATAGTATTGAAATTACACACACATTAGATATGAGGCTGTCGCAACTAAAGTTGTCCAGGTTGTAGTGAACTACTCGAAACCGAAATGGAATTTTCTATTATCATGTCCGAATTGCATGTAGTCCTTGTAATATGTGATTAACTATAGACTCAGCCATGTAAAGACCATATAAATGATATGCTATGAGCGACTGAGTTAGACTCCCGCAGGCTGCAGACAACCACTTAACATCATGCTCTTTGCCAAGATGGGGAAAGGATTTGCTATGCCAGTTTTGAAACGAAGCTCAAATTGCCCATATGGCGGCTACTTACTACTATTCAGAACTATACTTTAAAAGCTTCTGAGAAGCGCTACTCTGATTTTCTTAGGTGATTTAGCAAGTAGCAGAGTTAGCAAGAGCTTGGGCCAGATCTTCAATAATGTCTTCCACGTTTTCCAGCCCGATGGACAAGCGGATAATGTCCGAGCGGTAGTTTGAAGTTCGTCCTGTTCCTCGTCCAATATGGATTATAGACCTAAGTAGCATAATAAGAGGGTTAGCAGGGATCCTACTAGCAGAAATAGATTATTAGCACTGAAGTTTCATAGTTAGTAGCATACATCGACCTACCAGTAGTAGCAGTCACGTTATAGTAATGGGTAGAGCTTTTTAAGATGACAGTTTAAAAGTAAGCTAATAGTAGTTAGGCTGCAGCTAGTAATTAGCAGCTAGTATCCATACATGACTTTGTTGGCCAGGCTTTCGTAACCTCCCAAACTAGCAGTGACTGCAAATAGTCTGAGCTTGGTTAGCAGCAGGTTAGCACGTGCTTCTCCGCCTCGTGGGATGAAGGATAGCATTCCACAGTGGCCGTAGCTTTGCTTCTTCATTAGCTCGTGCTGTGGATGACTGGCTAGTCCCGGGTGCAAAACTAGCTCCACTTCTGGGTGACTAGCTAGAAACTCTGCTACCTTGAGAGCACTTTGCATGTGGACGGGCATACGCAAGTGAAGCGTTTTCATACCGCGTAGCACCAAGTAGCAGTCAATAGGGGACGGTATGGGTCCACAGTCTGAAATAATATACGTGGCATGTAATTTAACAGAATGAATTTGGTGCTAAATAGTGCTAAAGTTTTGCTAAAATAAAATCCTGCATATTAGGATAGTATCGCATTCCCAGCGCTTCTATTTTACTCTAGACTGTACATGGCAACATAATCCGCTAGTAGTATTAGTACCTAGTAATGAATGTGGTCAGGCAGGTAATAGGAGAGTACCTCACCCTTATGTCTAAGGTTAGGGATCCATTGCTGGACAACCTATAGTGTCTTCGCTACGTTACTACGTTACTCTACGTTCTATTTTTAAGGCTCTTGTACTCTTGCGTAACTGTTGCCTGGGACTGTTCACTGACGTGATGAACTGAAACTAATATACTTACATGCTTGGTTGAACTGCAGCTTTTTGTACAGCTCCTCGTTGTTGGTTAAAGCAGCACCCATTATAACGTCCGAGTGCCCACTGATGTACTTCGATACCGAGTGCATCACCAAATCAGCTCCGAATTCCAGGGGCCTCTGCGCAACAGAAAGAGTTAGCTACAATGGTAATTTAGATCTTTTGTTACTAGCTACTAGAATCTATTATATAATTCACGGTTTGAGTAGTAATGCTAATTTGATTTCAAAGTAAAAGCACTAATGAAACCAGGAGCGGTAGTAGTAGTAGTAGTAGTAGTAGTAGTAGTAGTAGTAGTAGTAGTAGGCTACTAACCTGAAAGAAGGGAGTCATGAAGGTATTGTCAACGGTGAAGATAATATTCCGCTCTTTTGCTAGTTTTGCTACTTCTGCCAAGTCGACTACGTCCATGGACGGGTTAGCAGGGCTCTCAATCCAGATCATCTAGTGTTTCAAAACAAACTCGGTTACTAGTTATTGGGCAATTACATATTGAGCTGGTAAACATTTGATAATCCTAATTATTAGCATCTTTTGTATCTACTCATGTGCTAATCGTTTGTGTTCCTTGCTTGTTTGTTCAGGATGCTTGTTCGTTAATTAAATAGCTAAGCACCTTCGTATTCTCTTTAATGGCTTGTTCGATGTTAGAAGTCACTGCTGCGTCGACAAAGGAAACTTCGAAATTCCACTGCTCCATGGCGTGACGCAGAAAGATGTCAGTTCCAATGTAAGCCGAGTCCATGACGATGGCGTGACTTCCAGGTTTCAAGAGTTGGAATATGGCCGATGTGGCAGCCAGTCCAGAAGCAAAGGTCACGGCTTCAGTAAAGTTTTACATTGTTTACCAGAAAGAACCCAACTTTGCCTTAAATCAACACACAATAGATGCAACCTTGAAATACAAGTTACGGATCCCTATACAGATCCATATTTTGATATATACTGAATCACAACTATTATATCTATATAGCTGCCTAACTATCTGTTTGTCTATCAAATCGTCTTTCTGTGTAGGTTTCTATCTATCTGTCTATTACATCGTCTTTCTATCGATCTGTCTATCTATCCATTTGTCTATCCTTTTATTTATCCATCCGTTTATCTACTATTTATACTTCCCTATCTATCTATCTATCTATCTATCTATCTATCTATCTATCTATCTATCTATCTATCTATCTGTCTATCTATCTATCTCTATCTATCTATCTATCTGTCTTCTGTCTACTTCCCTATCTATCTATCTATCTATCTGTCTATCTATCTATCTCTATCTATCTATCTATCTGTCTTCTGTCTACTTCCCTATCTATTTATCTATTTATCTATTTATTTATTTATCTAACTAGCAATTAACGAAATAACTACTGAACCACTACAACGTAAGTGAATAACTATTCACGGTTAAGGAGCATGAGATTTACAAAATAAAAAAACGCAATTACCATATCTGGATTTCTCTATAGCTGCCAACGCCTCTTCAAGATTCCCCCGGGTAGGGTTGTTTAGTCTCCCATACAAGTAGTCCTTGATCATTGAAAGTCACGTTTTAGAATAACTTGATTAAAAGTAGGATTAGTTTATTTCTACCTTCTGGTCCACCGAATGGTAAATTTTTGAAGTGAATATCGGTGGCACTACAGCGTTGGATTCATACGTTTTCCTCTTTTCACCTCCCAAAACGACGCGCGTTGGAAAGCTGGGATCTTTGTCCAAACAACCTCTAAGGCTCATGTTCAAGTCAAGTGGTGTTTCTTCTCGGAAAACTGATACGAAACTGAGGCGTTGTCTTACAAGTCCTTGGTGTAAAACTCGCTCGTGACTGAATCCCGTCTGAGCTTAAGGGATCATCTGAAAAAATAGACGCTGCACATTGTCCTAAATATCTTTGAGATACAGTTTACCGTATCAAATAGTTATTTGAACAATATCGATCTAAAAGTTTACTATACCTAATATTACGTATCAAAACTCGCCAATTTACACGCGATAAGCAGATATCCTCGTATCTTTATTTGCAGTTTGCAATCATTTAGGAAGAAACAGTACGTTTAGTATACGAAATTCACTTCATCAAGACTGTTTTGCCTAACAACAAGCTATCACACCCGAGGTCATCAACTCTGGCCTTTCTGAATGCCTCGAGAAGCTTTTCTCATTTAAAAAAGCTTAGTAACAGGAAGAATCGGGTTTATACTAACTAACAAGTCATCTAGCGACGATGTATCGAACTATCAACTAAAAGTTCCCAAGGTCATCTAGCGGTAAGTTGACTGGAAATAACGGTGGCTTTCAGGCAGGTGACCGAATTAGGTAGTTCTGATCTACTTTCACAAAGTAACCTCTGGTAGCTCAGTTGGTAGAGCGGTGGACTGTAGATTCTGATAGTAAAAGATATCCATAGGTCGCTGGTTCAAATCCGGCCCGGAGGAACTATTTTTATAACTTTTAATACCTTTCACAAGACTGAAGCCAAGGATTGACGAACGATGGTGATCTGCATTCGTGTTTAACAGCATATCATTTTGAGTAAATACGTATATGACTTAACCGTGAATGGTAGGATCTTAACAGAACTTACTAGTCAAACGTTTTAGCAATATACATACACCGTTTGAATGTAAATGGTCCGTATGTGGGAAAAGAAGCACATTTTTACTTTTCTTCTTTGTAAACGGTGAGTAAACTAAGCGTGCATATGGTTTGAATACGTTTTAAAACTACATTTTGATATGTATCGATATTTACCTAACTACGTTTCAGAACATGTAGCGGTTTTGAAAACAAGATCGAGTATTGTTCCGATAGTATGCAGGGTAGTATGGTATTCACAGCTATTCGCAAGTGATGTCCTCTGGTAGCTCAGTTGGTAGAGCGGTGGACTGTAGTTGCAACTAATAAAAAAGGTATCCATAGGTCGCTGGTTCAAATCCGGCCCGGAGGAATGTTTTTGTCCTCTTGTGTTAACTACACTGATCGCCTTGCTTTTGGATTCAACTGATAAGGTTGAATTATGGTTCAATAACAAGTAATACCAATAAAAAAGATGGATTACCTGTTGTAGGAGTCAAACTGAGTTTTGACGCTGTTAGATCTTCTTGTCATTATAGTCGACTTCTATCATGCTATTTAGAGCAGTGAACCCCTATAATAATAATAATAATCTTGACCGTGTATTTTCCTTATACATTGCTTAACTTAACTTCCCGAGTCCGAGTCCCTATATACAAGTATCCAAGAGTTTCGCAACTTTCAACTAGATAGTATAGAATACTGAAGGTTAATGAGTCCGATCTGCTTTTGACATATCATCCTCTGGTAGCTCAGTTGGTAGAGCGGTGGACTGTAGCTTCAAATTTAGAAAAGATATCCATAGGTCGCTGGTTCAAATCCGGCCCGGAGGAAGAATTTTGCCGGAGATATTCCATTCCATGTGATAGTATATGATGTCTGGACTTGTTTTCATATCGCGTAGCACTAGGTAGCACTCCATAGGGGAAGGTATGGGTTCACAGTCTGAAAGGA
>JAIQCU010002130.1:0-13552 GCA_022114935.1 Leptestheria dahalacensis
GAAGGCAGGCCCTCCTCTCAAGTGTCCATACACTGCATAAGAAGGGCTGAGCTGGTAAACACCAAGGACCCCATTGCGCAAAAGGATTTTGGAAATCTTCGCTCTGTTTGCACTTTTCCTATTGTGTTGCCCAGTTTTGTTGGAAGTCATCCAGCAGCGACTGCTGAAGATGTCTGCTCCAGGGCCCGTCACCCACTCCTTCCTTTGGATGGAACCTTGGATGAGGCGTAGTCATGGCAGCCACTAAAGAGAGGGTGTCGTCCCAACCCGTGCGTCTATAACACTATGACGAGTGTTCCGAGCCAAAAGAGAAAGAAGAGAGACAATCACATAATAAACCAGAAGGAATAAAAGGAAAAATAATGTACGAGAATAGAAAAAGAAAGCAGATACTCGCTCGTATAGTGACGGATAGGATGAGCGTAGTGAATCCCGCCTCTGTACCCGTCCCTGGAACAGCTCTCGTACCTTCGACAGCTAATCAAAAGCATAAACTCTTCCAGCGGCTACACTTTTACCTGTCTTGCTACCCTCATCCCAGCCTATTTGGTCGATCAGAGTGGTACCCACAGGTCTTTCGCCTGGAGCCTTACCGCTTATTGAAGCAAGACAAACGTCACGTCAGCAGACGTACCGGTCCTTGTCGCTCAGGACAGACATTAGTTGGAAGGGAGACACTTTCAGGTTGAAATGTAAAAGCAAGTCCGCTGGGATTTGGCTTTCTTGTTTGCGTGATTGTCGTTCCCCGTGGCGTCTTTGTGCAAAAGAAAAACTGTTGCGATTTCAGGGATGAGGCTACGGGAGCGCACACTCCTGTAGTTCAGAAAACCGATCTTTCACGCGCAAGCATCATGATTTGCTGAACAACAAAGGATGTCAGTTGGGAAGCTCACTATCGTTAGGGATTATTGATGTTAAACAGCACCTGATCTATTTGAGTTTTTGCCGATTTTTCCAAAAAAAAAGATCCATGCACATCGTTATTGGATCATCAAACTTGTGTAAGAAGAGGAACCAAAAGCCTCTTTTTGCAGTGAAGACTAAAAATGGGGTTGAAAAAAACCATGGCGAACTAGTTGGCCGCAGTTCCGTTCATCATCAAATCAGCCACACTCTCCAAGGGGTTGATTGCCTTCGAATGTCGCAGTCTTGAATGTTTTCAGCCAACGACTACAAATAAATTTAACTGGCTTTCGTTTCTATGGCAACCTTTATTACTGAACTATACTGGTTTACACCGTACAGCTTAGTTTTTTCCATTTATTAAGAGCATATAAGAGAACTTTGTCTTTGTGAAGAAAGGTCATAGACTCCGCCAACATGGGCACAAGTTGCCATGTAACTATAGAGAACGCACCAATGACTACTGAACGCAACACGCACGTCAAACTTTAGTTGTTATCCCCTGCCCTAAAAAAATAAGGATAAAAAAGTAAATACCTTGCGACGAGAAGGCCAGTAGTACCTTTAGAGTCACTCGTGCTAAAGCGATACAAGAGTATCCCAAATGCACTGCGATGGTTATTTATGGATTGCCTAACCAGCATCAGCGTACCCGGCTACCAAGATATGACACACATACACACGAAGTCACAACTAATAATGGTCGTTCTTATCTTTTAACGTAACACTAGTTGCATAATTTGATGCCGTTCATAATTGGTTCTCTTTGGAAAATTCGCCCTAGTATCGGTGGAAAAAGATTCGTGTAAGATATAGTGTTCCAGCGCGGAACATTAGATTAGGGCAAATTCGGACATAATGTAACATACCGTGCTTTCTTGGGAATTGGAGATGGGGATGAGACACAAAAAATTCCAGGGATTTAAGAAGTTCCTCATTACCAAAGTTGCTTCCCTACTGTTTTAATGAGGTTTTCTACGAGAGGAACTTATTCCTTATGCAAAGACAAACTTACCTTCCAAAGTTGTTAATCTGGATTTGAACGACCTGGTTTCCTGCTAACATCTTCAAATTGTTCATTTGGGGCTCATTTTCTTATTCTTTATGTACATTTTTTACTCGTATTAATACGTCTTAACACGAACATGGACCAATGAAAACGGCCTGTCTGCAAGTCTCTTGTCTATTTTCAACAGAGATATTGCCTCCTTTGGACTTCAATATGGAAACTTCAAAAGGATACCGTTCGAGCAGCAATACGAGGGCATGTCATGCAAGCGACGACGAATACCCTGGCGATGATTACCACAAGCGGCACAGTTTATTGCCGCCTGATTGTATCAGTGCTGGCTCAGTAAGCGATCGAAAGTCAAATCTCTCTCCATCAGTGGAACGCAGCAGCATCCGGAGGCCCTCGGTCAGTCCAGGCCGTTCGGACAAGCATGTCCGGCTGACACTTCCGGACATAACGGTATCTCCAGTTGCAGGAGGACCTCGGTTGTCCTTAATGAGCTCCATCGGCGCCCCGGGCCTTATCAATAATCTCCATAGTGGATACGTTGGCTATGGTATTCACGCTTCCAGATACCGAAGGAGGAGAGCTGTCTCCACAGCGGATTACAAATCCTGCGCCATTGTACAGAACAAACTCAAACTGGGCGATATCATGTAAGTACAAGTACAGATAATAGTCAACACTGTTAATCTACTACCAAACCAGAAATCCAGGTATGTTTGATATTCAGCTTAAGTGTCATCATTGAAGTTAATGGCGTTTAAGCTCGTGTTTTTGGAAATACTTGTATAGATTGTAACTTAATGAAGTCTTAAAGCGACTCTTAAGAGATATAACAATCAAGTCGGGGTAAAGCAATTTCAAATGTGTCAATAACCGTTACCAGCGCAATCGAGATGATACCGGCACGGTCATTAACTACTCTTTTATCGTCACGGTGTTGTCGTTTTATGGGTTAGCCCGTCAATCGCTGGCAAACGCAAAGTGTTGTTGGTTTGTTGAAAGACTAGACGCCACCTAACGGCTGTGCAGACAAGCGGCCGAAGAATAGGCCTGGTTTTTGACACTAGATGGCAGGACCAGCCGGAGGAAGTAAGGTCATGGGGAGTACAATCGTGTTCCTGCATTGCGATCGATCGCTGCTGGCGAATACGAAAGGGACAAAATTGCTTCTAGAAATAACTATTGATCTTCGATGCCCGTGTCCCCGTGGCCCAAACCCCTCTTATTTGTGGTAACCTAGAAAGGACGGGGGAAAAAACACAAGGGAAAGAAGAGATTCATTTGGGTTATTATAACCTCTGATTCATCGCACGAGTAATTAGTAGATTTCATTGAAGGAAACAAGCTTTCCTTTTTGCGTAAGTTATAGTTATAGTGTTGATCTGCCTGATATCGTAATGATTAGAACCTAAACAGTTGTACTTGATATGAAGTTTTACATGTTTATTACGCCCCGCACGTGGCATCATATTGTGGAGTGCCTCAAGCGGACCAAATCAATAAGCGTGTGCTCCCTAGTTCAACCGTTTTTTCCCCTCCACGAATTATGGTAATTAATACTTAAGTGGTTTTTGAAACTAAAAACGAAGGTGTGCTTCACTTTGGTGCTTTTCGGAGTTTCCAAACTGTATTACGTTTGCTCAAATGTGAATTTCGGTTTCCTGGGTACGCGCAGCTTTTGTGAATCTAGCGGGATAGCTGCTAGATGGCGCGGCGAAAGGTTTGCGTTGAAACTGGTGGAAGTGGTGTTTCATTGACGTGCCTGGTCGTAGTCGTTGCTCCATAGTGATACTTGTGTCCACATCTGGGTTTAACGCGCATAAACTCCTGGCTCTTGGTTGCTACTGTTCATGTTGCGGCCTCGAAATTGTGTTCACGGTGCAACAGAGTTAGGCCTACTAGCGGGGGTGCATCGCTTTCCACATCGGCAGCACGGCAGTCTTAAAACAGTCGACAACTGCCGTCTGCAGCAGAAAACTTGGGTAGCGCTGGCGTGCGGCCGCTGATACACACCCTACCTCCGACTGGATAGGTTCATTTATGTGCCTTCTGCACTCTGAAATACCCGAGTCTGTGTGTGGCTTTTCAGTTCACCACCGAACCTTGATTTTTAGACACACACACTGCAGAGGATAAGAGTATAACCAGTCATTCGCTTTACCGCGGTAAGCAACTTGTCGTTTTATCCACCAACTACCTTACCTTAAATTGTAATTGTTTTTGACAAATTCAGCGTTGCGTACCTAACTGGACATTTAGCTAATCGAATTTTGGCGGAATATTGGTTGCATGTTCCTAGGGGGTAGCACGGTGGTTTAGAATTGAACTGTATTTAACTTAATTTGCACCAAAAAAGGGCGAGTTTTAACTTTCATATTGCAAATTGTGTGGAGAAAAGAGAAGATAGTCTGGTCGTGATGCATTTCGTGTTTAGCTGTTGTGTAACTGGTCGCATTACGGCTAAACAGCAAAACGTAGGACAAAATCAATAGTTGCTTGCTGATACGATCTCTTCAAGTGTAGGCCCAATATGGGGCAAGCAGGAAAGGCACACAGCTACAGATATCGCCCAACTGCTGCTAAATGACCAACATTTCACAGCCTTACTCTCTAATCTACACTTTCAACAGCGGAAGGGAGAAAAGGAGAAGAGCGCGTTTTACTTTTTTCGCCTCCGGAAACTAAAACGATGAGTAAAGAAGTAGCAAACAGATTCGTTTTTAGTTCTTAGCTGCTTACTGAAGCAGCTCTTGCTGAGGCACACGGAAACGCTGCATTCGTAATGAAGGCGACACGTTAAGTCTGGTTATTTGAGACGTGTCCTCCATTGCGGATCATGCAACTTGTTATGCAGATTTATAGCTTGCAGTGAGCATTCTTTGCCGATGTGTCCTAGCAAACAGCCAGGGGCATGGCAGAGGAACAGGGAAAGAGAAGATTCCTATGCAGGAAACTAGCATCGCTGAATGACGTCTCTGCAGTGCGGCTTTGTAAATGAACCGAGCAACTTAGGGTCGCTGCAGAGATGCGTTAGCTTCCCATATTGGCCAAAACAGTCGCAGTCAAAGTGCATAGGGCTAGAAACCGGGTTGTATTTTAAGGGGGGAGGGGGCAAGTTAGAAGAAAATGCACAACTCTGCTTGGACGTAGGGCGGAGGTGGCATCGAGCGCCGCACCAAGGGTCTCAGGGCTTCGGTGCACACACACACTCTCACACACACCCCACTCTGTATAGGGAATTCCCATCGAGCTTCCTTTGGATCAATAAGAACAGCTCGCCCTGGCCGCGCCAACCGACTTGCACTGAAATTTTCTCCTTCCCTTCCATATTTTAAGCTGATCTTACGCTCAACTTGCCCTGGCCCTTTTCATAATGCGGGACACAGCGATACTTCTTGTTTCTAAGAGGATATAATTGCAAGTACTTCGTTTCGAATATGATACCCCAACTTCAGGTTCACTATATAACGCTCTGTGAAATGAGGCCAGCTGTTTTCCGAGGATAGCAAAGCCGCCTGCATAAACAATCGACGTTAAATTTCCAAGTGAAGTCGGCTATGCGGTTCGTGATCGGGAGTCGATGCAGTAAAAACGCGCACCCCTTCGCAGCCTCCTAAATGGCGCTTCCTAAAATCGACTGGGTGGCCATCTTTAAGCGAGGCTTTTAACAAAAGGTCAAATACCTTTTCGCGAACTTACTGAATCAGAAAAGGGCAAATGGTATCTTTTTGATCACCTGGGTATTTCTGTCTGAACTACCTTATAGATAAGCCAATTCAGTACTTATAGGCAAGATTCTTACAGTAAATACAATCAAGTTGATTGTATTATTCGTTTACGTATTGCGTAGGTCTATGGGTTGACTAGTTGAACTTTGACTTGCATGTTTACATAGAATGCTGAGCTTGATTAGTTTGTTCAACTTGCGAGCGGCAGGAAATGGGTGTTTTCTGTGCATTTCCCTGTTTGGAGTATCTTTCGCAAGCAGAAATTGCCGCGACTACTGAAAGTCTCCGGGCCCAGAATTGTGTCTGCGGATTGCATTTGTTCAAGGCTAATCTACGAGACGCTTACTTTTTTGTCAGCTGCAGTATCGTGCGGTTCTTTTCGTTTCATCCTTTTTTCTGTCTCTCTCACTCTCTCTGACGGTCTCTCTGCTCATCCAGTCTTTGAAAACGTATACATTTATACGTGATGCGCAACGATATTGATTATCTGCGAGTTTTGTCGCTTCCCTTAGCCAAGAAAGCCTCGAAGCCCTACATCAATACTGCCGGTTCAAACCGAGTGAGAATTTCTTTGCACTTGACAGGCGGAAGCTTTTATTTTCCGCTTATCAATTAGAGGCTTCGCACAAAATATCCAAATATCCGGCTCTGTATAATGATGGGTACGACTAACGATCTATGTGTGTCTATAGGCTGGCAGCAGCGCAGGAAGCAGCAGCACAACATGCTGAAGAAGAGGAACGTCGACTGCGCAGCGGGGGAGTTTTAGGCCTGGGCCACTTGGCTCATCTAGGTACTTCCTTTTCATTGCCTTTCCCACTTAATTGTCCACAATGTTATCAAACTTGGGAAACTTCTATACCAAGGGGAATGGTCAAAGAAGAATCGTAGCAGTGGACCCTAGCTTCAGTTTTACCCTGCGGGAAACGAGGACCGCTCATTCTAGCTTGACGTTAGTATAGCTAAAGGGTAAAACTGCAAGTCGGGGGATCTTGTACAGCGATCTAGTTCTAATATCACTAGAGAAGCTAAACTTGAATTAACAACGAATGTACCTGTTGCCAGTTAACTTTCATAATCGACCCGAATGTTTTTACTCTGCATTTCAATTAAGTTTGTATGTGCGCGGCCACTGGCGCGGTGCCGTTTCGCAGAGATCCTGCACGTAGAGGGTTCCACTTTATTTTGTTATTGTCGTCGCTTATCTCATGTTTTGACAGGGAACAGCAAGTACGGTTACGGTTCGGGATCCTCATCAATGGCAGGTCTGGGCGGCAAAAGACCGGCTTCGGCCTCGGCAGCTTCGGGTTCGGGGCCCACGTCCCTCTTCATTCTCACAGAGAAGAACATCATACGGCGATATACCCGTTTCATCATCGAGTGGCCATATCCTTTTTATCAAACACGCGTTAATATCATTTCAGTATACCTATAGAAATATCTACAGTTAGAGTGAAGCTAAGCTTAAATGATGCCCTAAGGCAATGTCAGTGTCAACCAATGGGATCGTTTAGTTCCTTGAGTTCCAAAGCTATGAAGAAGAAGCAGGTAATTTCAGGTAAAAGTGAAGGTGAAGTATAGTGGTTCAGAATACGAGAATAGATCTTCAGTAAACGGTACAACAATGTCAATATTATTCCTTAACGGTAAGTTTACTCCGTTCGAGTATGCCGTGTTGTTAACTATCATCGCCAACTGCATCGTGCTAGCCTTGGAGGAGCACTTGCCACATGGAGACAAAACACCACTTGCTCAAAAACTGGTACATCGATTCCACCGTTTCTGTTATAACCCTGTTTCTTAACTATCATTTGTTTTTACCTCGGTAAGGAAACAACGGAACCGTACTTCTTGGGTATCTTTTGTGTGGAAGCTGCGTTGAAAATCCTCGCCCTGGGCTTCGTTTTACATCGTGGATCCTACTTACGGAATATCTGGAACATGATGGATTTCGTAGTTGTCGTCACAGGGTATGGAAGACTAGATCTACTCTGTTGAATCTTTTAGCTTTCAAATTGAGAAAACAAGAAAAGAAAAGGAACCATAAGGTTGTATATATAACTGCAAGTGAACAAACCGGCCCGTTGTAGGTCCATGACTATATTCGCCGAAGCCAATGTGGACGTGGATTTGAGAATGTTACGTTCATTTCGCGTGCTGAGGCCATTGAAATTGGTCTCACGTATCCCCAGTAAGTTATGAAACCAAGCCTGATGCAAAGTTCACAAGTGGCCTTTAGTACTTTACATAGAGAGCGGACAGAATTCCCTCAGAAAAAATAGCGTAGCACACCACCCGTTGACCCCTGTGCCCATTTATAGCTTCATTGATATAAGCTTGCCTTTTAGTCCAAAGGCCACTTTATCCAGCAACCACAAACATCACTTAGCTTAGCTCCGCCTCAACTATAAATTAAAAAAATCAACACCAAAAGAACCAATCATAGTAAAACAGCAAACGGTTAGTTTTAGGCGCTCAGATAAAAGAAGTTATTAGAAGCGTTTTAATTTTAGTCAATTAGATGAAACGTGCCAGAATTTTTAGCTGCGTAGTATTGATGTGGTTCATTTTTTTCCGCCAGCTAACGAAGTGATTTTTAGCCCCGTTAGCGAGTGTGAACTAACTAGTTTCTTTTTAGCAAGACTGCTTTTAGTTTTAGTCTGTGTGGCTTTGCAGATTCGTGACGCTGTTCGCACAAGACAAGCTGGACGTGGATTTGCGCACACTGCGCGCCATCCGCGTCCTCCGGCCGCTCAAGCTTGTGTCCGGCATACCGAGTAAGTAGAAATATTCAGCCGTAATCCTCCCTCTCTTCTTCCTCTCTCGTTTATTCCTCCCGTCTCTTTTGCCCCATTCGACGAAGAAGACCGCGTAAGCAGGGCAAATCAATGAGCTGTATGGGGGTCATCTGCAGTAGCTCGGCGTAAAGGGGGGAGGGGGTGGGCCAGAAGGAGGGCAAATGATAGGCAAAGCCCGTACAAGGTAGAAGGGGAATCGGTGGATAATTAGTGATCGGTAGACACGGAAAGGCTTACATGTATTGCAATAGGGTCAGAAAATTAACGGAAGCAAAGTAGCCTGACGGTATTAGGATTTACTCTCTAGCACGAAGAAAATTTATCAGACGACAAACACACTAGCATACATACACGACATTGTACAAGACCAAGAATGACAACAGACCAATTGATACATTTCAGCTCGTTCAGATTACTCTATGCTTGTAGTTCAAGAAGTCGTCATTAGATGGCGGTGAAACAGGCTAGCATAGACTGAAGGATATTCTGCGGCACATACGATTCTTGTAATAAAAATGTTGGCCATTAAGCGACTTGGGTTAATAAAGTAGCAGGCTTCTTTGCCCTCCCATATCCAACGATTTGAAGCTAATAGATATGTGCTGTGTGTGTTCGTCCGCATCTTCATTAAGGAAAAAAGACGAATTGTACCAGAGACGGTGGGTATCGTTGGTCGAAAACTTAACCTAAAGAATAGAGAAGGAGAGAGGGAGATTGTGGAAGAACCCCTAGAATTCTTACAATTCTATTTAGAAAATTCTAGTCTCGTTGTATAGAAAAGAAAACTAGGTGTAATCTATGCTTTCAACTGATGCTACTACTGCTGCATGCCATCCGAAGCTTCTTCTTGGCTCAAATTAGAATAGCTTGTTACTTCAAAACGGGGAATAGAAATTGGCTAATGGATTTCACAATTGCCAAGGTTTACAAGTGGTGCTCAAATCCATCATAAAAGCTATGGCTCCTTTACTTCAAATTGGATTGCTGGTGCTTTTCGCCATCGTCATCTTCGCCATCATCGGTCTCGAGTTCTACTCGGGCGCCCTGCATAAAACGTGCTACAGCATTGAAGACTTGAGTATGTTTCTGGAGATATTGAATTCGTTTTTGTCCTTTTGCTTTGGTTGTTTGTTTTATCTGCTGGTGCTGCAGCGAGGACAGACTTAACAAATTTGCTTTTCAGATGAGATAGTCCATGAGGGAGAGCAAGCCACGCCGTGCAATTCGGATAATATCACGGTGGCGCCAACTGGCAGTTATGTTTGCGACGAGGCAGCCACTTGTGTGGAGAAATGGGACGGCCCTAATTATGGCATTACCTCCTTCGACAATATTGGTTTCGCTATGTTAACCGTGTTCCAGTGTATTACCATGGAAGGCTGGACTTCCATTCTTTATTGGGTAATAGTTGTGTTTTTCTCCTCTCGTGTCCCTCTTTTTCGTTCCCAGTCTCATTCTTATGACCGTGCCATCTTTCATTCTTTTCTCTCATTGTGTCCAGACCAACGATGCCCTTGGCAGCTTATTCAACTGGATTTATTTCGTTCCACTTATCGTCATTGGCTCGTTTTTCATGCTCAACCTAGTTCTTGGTGTCCTCAGCGGGTAAGACCATCTTTTTAAAACACTATTGGAAATCCCAGGGAAATATCTCAATATATCCATTAAGATCAATTAAGTACATACTAGGATTTAAGATACTGTAAAGTGAAAATACTCAGGGAGACCGGTTTTGTCCCTCTCCGGGAAAAGTTGATTTCACGACAAGGAGACATCATTGAATGTAGCTACGCATTACTGTAACCTTTAGCGCTGCATCTTATACGTTCTTAATCATTGCCATACGAATCAGTGAATTTTCCAACGAGAGAAAAAGAGTGGAGCGACGTGAGCAGCACAGGAAGATCCGAACCAGACAGAAATTCACGCACGCCTTTGACTCTTACTTTGAATGGATGTGTAAAGCAGGTTCTCTTCAGTAGAAAGTGCACAAGTTGTGTGTATAGACTTATAAGCTAGCGAGTATTTCGGACCGTAAATCTTGGTTAAACAGCGTTTGCTTGTAGACGTAACATACGATAGTAAGTGCTTCTCCTGTACATGTCGGGCTTTCCTTTTGTTTTCACCTTGTAAACAATCCTTAGGGAGTTTGCCAAGGAAAGAGAGCGCGTAGAAAACCGACAAGCTTTCTTGAAACTTAGACGCCAGCAGCAGCTTGAACGAGAGCTCAATGGCTACGTTGAGTGGATTTGTAAAGCAGGTAGAATCCCGTTTTGACCTCTCTTTCTTTCAACCGGTCTCTTTGGTCCCAACCTACTTTAACGTTGCCATTGCGAACCTTTTACAGAGGAAGTAATACTGGCCGAGGAAAGGACGACTGAAGAAGAGAAGCTTCACATTATGGAAGGTTTGTTATTGTAGAAACCAAAGTTACAAGGGGACATGATCAGATAAAATGAAACAAACATGTTTGTAATCCAGCCAGGAGAAGAGCTGCAGCCAAGAGGAAAAAGTTAAAACACTTGGGCAAAAGCAAAAGCACCGATACTGAAGACGACGAAAACGAAGACGAACCGGATGAAGGTAACTCATCCCCTCCGTCTTTTTTCTTGTTCAATCTATAAGCGCTTTTATGCCCGGAAGCCCAGGAAAACATGACTGATTTTTAATTTTGTTCCTCTATGGTCGTCGACGTTGCGCCGTTGACAGTGCCTAAGAAAAGAGTGTTGAAAGGTAAAACTGTGTGCAAAAGCAGAGTAGTGAATTGCAAGCTCAGATTTTGAAACAAGGATTCCCATTTTAGATGAGGTTCTAGATGGTGTCCATTCCTAGTTGACGTAGAGTAGTTTGCGTGTTCTTGTCGACTGCAAATAGATTAGAAGTGGCCCCAAAAAACCACCGTTCGATTGCCGCTCAGTAAAGCAAGTATCTTTCAAATGTAGGGTTCTCTCGTGCTTCCTACTTGAAATCCAAAGTGAAAAACAAAGGCGCCTGCAAACGATTCTGGAGAGCAGAGAAACGACTAAGGTTCTTCTTTTGCATCGTACTTTCCGTCCTGTGGAAATAGTCCTTTTAATGCTACTACTACTGACAGGTTCAAGATCAGACATACCGTGAAGCAGCAATGGTTCTACTGGTTCGTCATTGTCCTGGTGTTTCTCAACACAGTTTGCGTTGCAGTGGAACACTACAACCAGCCGAAATGGCTGACACAATTTCTCTGTAAGTTTCGACGATCTCATAGAAGACTTGACTAAAAGTTCATGACTGAAATTGTATTTGCAGATTATGCAGAATTCGCATTTCTGGGTCTCTTCATGACGGAAATGTTGATCAAAATGTACGCGCTAGGACCGCGAATATACTTCGAGTCTTCTTTCAACCGTTTTGATTGTGTCGTCATCAGCGGATCCATTTTCGAGGTTATCTGGTCCGCTTTCAAGTCGGGATCATTTGGTCTGTCCGTCTTGAGAGCCCTTCGTCTGCTTCGAGTCTTTAAAGTCACAAAGTACTTAAGACACCTGATACTTATTAACGCTAGACAGGAACATATGATGGACTGAACTGAACCCTGTTTACAGGTACTGGTCTTCACTGCGCAACTTGGTTATCTCCTTGCTGAGTTCGATGCGTTCCATCTTGTCACTGCTGTTCCTGCTCTTCTTGTTCATCCTGATATTTGCCTTACTCGGCATGCAACTCTTTGGCGGTGCGTTCAACTTTCCTGACGGCACGCCTCCGGCCAATTTCAATTCCTTTCCTATAGCCTTGCTTACCGTCTTTCAAGTAAGTACATGTCGATGACTTGACCAGCGGGAAAAAAGCTTCAATTTAATCCGTTGAAAACCCCTGTCATATAGATACTTACCGGTGAGGACTGGAACGAAGTCATGTACCAAGGCATTGAATCTCAAGGCGGAGCGCGTAAAGGAATGATCTACTCGCTCTATTTCATCATCCTTGTCCTCTTTGGTAATTACACGCTGCTGAACGTCTTCTTGGCTATCGCCGTCGACAACTTGGCCAACGCCCAGGAACTTACGGCAGCTGAAGAAGAGCAAGAGGAGGAAGACAAAGAAGTAAGAAAACTCAATGGTATATATATTGCCCGTCCGTCAGAGAGTAAACCCATCTTGCTTGAAACAAAACAGAAGCAACAGCAGGAACTTGAAAAAGAAATGGAGGCCCTACAAATGGGCAGTTCAGACAGTTCGCCCAAATTGGATGTTGCTTCTTCCATGCGGAGTACCAACAGGTAATTACTGTATCTACTATCTCTATACCAGTCTTAATACTATTTGAATGGCTAAACAGCACGACGGATAAACGAGGACGTAAACTGTTCAACGTTGACGGCAAAAATGGTGACAACGCGGATGAAGATGACATCATGGGACCGAAACCTATGTTGCCTTACTCCTCTATGTTCATCTTATCACCGACGAACCCGTATACCAAACTATTACCACATTCGATGAACTATCAGACTTGATATTTAAATATTATGGTTTCTACTAGAATACGGCGAGCAGCGCATTGGGTGGTGAATCTGCCTTATTTCGATTTTTTCATCATGGTGGTCATCTGTTTGAGCAGTATCGCATTAGCCGCTGAAGATCCCGTTGAAGAAGGAAGTTTCAGAAACGATATCCTCAACTACTTTGATTTTGCTTTCACCGGTGTTTTTACAGTTGAAATGGTTCTCAAGGTACTAACTTTTTCCAATCCTAACTTTTAACTTTTAATCATTTCTCGTACAAGACTTTTAAAACAGGATGCCAGCTTACAGCAACCCCTGGCTTGTCTTTCGCCCCCGTATGCAATGCCCAGGTCAAGTCTGCCAGGCACTCTGCCAGCGGAAGGGCAAAAGACAGGCCAGGATGTAATAGTTCAGCAGTTCAACTCTTTTAAATTGAAAGACTTTGGTAACAGGATAATGATGGGCTTCGGTGTGGTACCCATTCTGCTTGTAATAGGTTATAGATTTGGGGATAATACTGCACTGCGGTGCGTACTTGCGTGAATTTTGGAACGTCATGGACGCGGTGGTAGTCGTTTGCGCCGCCGTTTCATTTACTTTTGACATGATGTGAGTAACAGTCAAA
>JAIQCU010002131.1:0-13295 GCA_022114935.1 Leptestheria dahalacensis
AACATTGTCTTCTCTGTAAACAGATCCACCGGTAGAGCGCAGAAGCCAAAAATACATCTCGCTCGCAATCCAATCGTGAACATTGTTTCTTTTTAACCTTGATAATCAGGGTTAAAACCGACTTTGGAAAAAAACAACAACAAGATATTAAAAGTCTACAAGAATAAAGAAATTTATTAACAAATTATATTTGAATTGAATGAGAAACATCTGTTTACCTTCTTAAAGATGATGTCTTATTCTAGTGGTAATTCAGGAAAGTATGCGCATCTAGCTGGAAAATCATAAATTGCTTCGCCCCATATGTCTCAACGTGATTCTGAACAACTGTGATTTCCTTTTTGTTGCTTCTCTCCGCAACGGATGGCCGTTTTTCTTTCCTCTGGATTTGAAAATACCGCTTTTCAACCTGGTTTGCTGCATCTGTCGCGTTTCTCGTCTCAGGGAAAACACGAAATGAAAACAGAAAGACAAAACGTGAAATTTCCTATTCTATTTGTTTGATAAAGTTTTCGGTTGGAAGAAAAAGCAGCGCTTAATTTGCGTGGAAAGAGAGAGAGGGAGAGAGTTTGTTGCTTTTAGCTTTGAATAGGGCGTGGATTGAAACTCCACAAGCAGAGAAACTGACAACTTGGAAACTAACAAAATTCAAAACGAATGAAAGATATACATCTAGGTATAGTGAAAACCAGTTAAGTGATGAATGAGTAGTTGGATGGATGGGTGAACGGATAGACAGATGGTTAGACAGGTAATTGTGGATCGATAGATACATATGTACATGGTTTGGGTGTACGAGATAAACAGATGGTAAGATAGACAAGCAGATAGGTACGTACACGGTTAGATAGATGGGTAAGACGAGTAGATAGATAGACAAGATAACTAGGTAGGTGAATTAATAGATGGATAAACGGATCTACGGATGGAATGGGTAAAAAGCTAAAAAAGGTAGATAGATAGAAATATGGATAGTTAGATAGACAGATAGGTAGACAAGATAGTTAGGTAGGTGGATTAATAGATGGATTGACCGATCGAGGGATGGATGGATATATAGCTAAGACAGGTAGAAAGATAGAGTTGGATAGTCAGATGGACAGATTTAGATGAATAGATGGATAAATAGAAAGATAGACAGGTAGATGAATAGATAGATAGATAGATAGATAGATAGATAGATAGATAGATAGATAGATAGACAGATAGATAGATAGATAAACAGGCAGATAGATAGATAGACAGATAGATAGATAAACAGGCAGATAGATAGATAGATAGATAGATGAATAGATAGATGTATATATATAGGTAGACAGGTAAGTAAGTACATAGATAAACAGATAGACAGATAATCGGACAGGTAAGTGTAATACAAATTCAGTTAAGAAGCACGTCTGCCATTTAATAATCCCACCCACTTTAATTCCTGTAAAACACGAATGTATAGAAATAACAATACAGAGTTAAAATCACATCAAGGAAGTTGGTAAGTAAAAAGCCCAGGTTATAGACCCTGTTAGATTTGTCTGTCAGTAGGAAGGTGAGCCTTGCCATCTGCTGCTCTTTCTCTTTCTAATATCAAAAAGGCCCCTTGTCATATGGAGAGAGAGAATCGAGCGCAGAAAAGCCTCAGTGTGCAGTCAGCAGTGAATCTAATACCGTCTTGGTTCTCCTCTCTTTTTATTCCGTTCTTATATTCGTTCCTTTTGCTACTCGTCTTGTTGCCCTTGTGAAAACTACCATCGCATCGTTTCGACTGTTTCAATTGCGTTCAGCAGTACGATCGAAGCGGTCTGCCCTTGCTAATTCACCGCTAGTTAAACTTAATTTTTCTGAGAACATGCTGTTACTGAGTCTGCTTGCGGGTTTGATTGTTTCAAATGTCCAAGGTACAATTTCTTTACTCGTTATACTCATTTTAATCACCTTAATTAAGTTCGAAATCGTGCTGTAATCTAGTCGATATACAATTACAACGCTACGTATCTTATTGTAATTAGAGTCTTAATTGTGTTATGAATGAGCTTTAAGTTAATCTCGTGGTAAGATATTTGAATTAAGTTAACGTGTTTGTACCTTTTCTTATTTTGTGGTTAATGACAATGGTGGCTATGCTAAGGCTAGTTAACCTGAGTTATTTAGCAGTAATTAACGACGGGATTTGATTGTTGTAACAGCTGCGTCGAACGGAGGACGCTTCAGTAACCACGGAGGATTCTGCCAGCAAGGAGCGCTCTCGCGCTGCACCGATCCTCTCAAAGTGCTGACCAACAACCGCGATTTGGGATTTGCGACGACCAAGCAGGAACTTGACTCACTTTGCCCGTAACTCATTCCACTAAACTTCTACGCATCATCGTATTAATAAAAGTTAACAATAATGATAATACAAGCGTTAAGATAGATTTCAAACATACATATCGGTGTTATCGTGTTTTTGGCTGGATAATTTTATATGTCAAACTTGCTTTTATATCCGTTTTGGTCGAAAAATGTGAGCCAGATCGAAGCGTTTAGATTGGCCACACGGTCTGTATACCTAAGGTGCCTGTTTACGACGTAACGGTACTTCTTTCTAGTTCTCCAGTTTTCAAGTTTTCATTTTTAAATTTATTTCTGCCAAATATTCAATGTTAACTGTTACTGTTACTATCATCATTATGGTAATTATGTAATATTGTTAATTGTTATTCTTATTGTTTTATTTGCAGGAGACTGCTGGAAGGTCTTGAATGTATCGACAACTTCACCTCGCGCTGCCTTGATTCCCAGCACCGGGAATTCTTCCACATGCTCTACGCTGGAACCAAACAAGTCATCGTCGATCTGTGCCAGAATGACGACTACCAGAGAGGTTAGCACAAGCAGCTAAACCTATTCATTGCAGCATTAAAGTTAACTTGAGTTCTGATGAGAGTATCGGTAATAGTATAATGAAAGTCAATCCAGTAAGACTTATAAGGTTTTAGTTGTAAATAAAAGACACAGGACGAATAACAGCAGACCCACCCAAAGATTTCGGGCAGTCGGTGCAAAACCCTACGCTGTTTGGTGAATATAAGCGTAATAGGGTTATTGGACCAGCGCCATCTATCGGTAGCGTTCTGAAGCTATTAGCTAATTTAGTACCTCCTTACTATCGAATTTATGTTGCTATTATCAAAGTACTATTGTTTGTATTGTTGCTTTATTTGTATCGAAGTGAATTTGACGCTCGAAATGTATTTTTTTTTAAAACAGAATATCTGAGTCACGCACCGTGCATGCGAGTGGTGCAGTCGGGCTACGAGCAGTGCGCCATCGAATACCAGAGCCACATTCGCGAACATAACGGTCAGAATAGCCTGGGTACGCCGCTCGATGACCCCATGGAGAATTCTAAAAGCCTCTGCTGGTAAATGCTTTTTATTTTATTTCAATAGCTAACTTGATTCAACTTAAGCAGTTGTAGTCTTACTTAACATATCAATTACTTTAGTAATCCATCCATCCATCTAACTGTTTGGTTCTCTGCCTATCAACCTATACCGATCTATCAAAAATCCGTCTACCTATATCTCCTGATTTACCGAACTATGTATCTGTCTATCTATCTATCTATCTATCTATCTATTTAACTATCTTTCAGTCTATCTGTCTGTCTACCTACGTATATTTCTATCTTTCTATATTACCTACATAGGTACCTAAATGTATCTATCTACCCATCTACCTAAATATCTTTGTCTATCTACCTTTCTATGTTTCAATCGATATCTATCCAACTATCTGTCTACCTATCTATGTGCGTATAGTTCTGTCTTTCTATATTTGCCTATTCATCTACCTAAACCTATCTATCTATCTATCTATTTATTTATCCATCTATCCCATATATCCGGTCCAACTATTGCAATAAACCTTCTATCCATCTAGCAATCTAGCTACCCATCCATCTATTTAACTACAAATACATTACTTTAGCGACTAAGTTTAAACTCAAACATTATCGGCATATTACTTTTGTAAATATAGCCCGCAACCATTGAATCTGTACATCAAAATTCAGATTCTTACAAAACCGCAAAAACCGACCATCTGTTCAAGTCCCAAGTCAATCTTTTCCGTCGCATTCCCCGTCTGTGGCCACACAGACGTCATGAGCAACGGTACCTTTAATAGCATCTCAAGCGCCGTTAGACTTCAAACTAGTAACATATTACAAAGTCTGTTTGTATTATAAAACAAATTTTATAAAAAATACAAAGGATATTAATCTGTTTTGATGAACACACAAGATTTTCCCGTCGATTGAGTTTTCCCTCCAACTATCTCATTCAGTTTCCTCACATCTCAACGCCCCATTTGATTAACGTTTAGCTTTAATTACGGTACTAAAAAGCAAGTATGTAAATGTAATAGTTAACCGACTAATATAACTGAAGAAGCTGATGGAAACAAGCATTATGTTGTTGAAACATTGAACTTTCTTAAAATTGACAGTATACTGAACCGTATAGTCAACTGTATAATTCTGTGTTATATGTCGTACATTTGATGTTGAATTTAACTGAACATGACTGAATTCTGATCTGCTTTGTCCAGTTCGTTTCAGAGCTACATGAAGTGCTCGCAATCTGTCGTCGAAGAAACGTGCGGCAGCTCAACGGCAACATTCACCCGCGGCTTCCTGGATACAATGGCCGGCCCTTTGATCCAGGTAACGCTTCCCACAAACTGTTATTTATTATTCAGACGTCTTATTGTTCCGCCGCAATGGCAGTTCATCGCCAGCTTCTGGTCTGGTTGATAGCGGCAACTCGAATTTATATAACGTCAAAGTTAATCTAATCTCATGTTTATCTCGATCTTACTAATTAGTATTATCTGATAATATCGGTCACGTAGGGTTACTGTTTGAGTTACGAACCCGGTTCGGACGAGTGCGGTGGTTCCAACGGTTCCCACCAGACGGCGCCACTGTACCCGAAGGCCTCCGACCGGAACGACAACACGGCCGCCGACGATGAAGATCCATCTGCGGTCAACGAGAATCGGCTAAACAGCAGCAGCTCGCGTCAATTGACATCAATTTACGCCATTGTTTTACCACTGTGGTTGATGTCGTTGATGTACTAGATAATTTATTATTAAGACGCGAGGTTCCGCTTCGCTTGTTTTTAGATCGGTACACTCCATCATACATCAAAAATTGAGTTTTTTTCGGCGTTTTCAGTTTGATTGAAAGATAAACTTAACTTTCATAGACATGTGGATTATAAAGTGTACGTGGTGCTTTGTCTTATTCTGTATTTTTTTCACAATTCTAGGAGGATGTTCTTTTAGTATACAGGTTAGGTTTGTTGTTATCAGTGTAACACTTAAAGTGTGTTTTAGTAGATCCCCTTACACAAATCGCGAATTTCGATGTATATTGTATAACAGTCCAATAAGAAATCAGCCGCGGCTATTCCGCGTTTGTGTTTAACAGGGAATGCTATGTCTATATTAATACACACATCAATTAAAGTCAATCAGCAACTGTTACTTGACTGACTAGACTATATCAATGTCTCATATCTAGTAATAATAGTATTGATGATAGTAATAATAGCATAGTTATGAAATTGGTTCATTTCATAACCACCCAGTTTTCGGGCAGTACTTATTTCCATTCAGTTCAAGAGGGATTTTAAACAAAACAAACTAAAGCGGCGCACCAGATGGCCTTAAGCGAAACGGCTGGGAATAAACCTTACCGATCCGGCCGTCCCTGATTGGTGCAGACAACTGCGCGACTTTTAACATGGGCTCTTATGGAGCTAAAATCTTCTTAACGCTTTTGCACAACAACCACTAGTCACATTTTTAAAAACTGGATAGTTTTAGAATCGCCTTTTAAAAAGCTTTCTTTTGGTGTATCTAACTCGTTGAAAAATTTTGTTTTTGTGATTTAGGTAAATAGCTCTTATTTTATATGTGGAACACGCAAAATTAAACGAGGATTCCAGATCTGCTATTCTTTTCTTTATACGTTAAGTCTTTCTCACGCAATTTACAATTGAAGGTTTGCAACGTTCAAAATTGCCGTTAAAGGCCCTGCGGCTACGCGAGATTTCATAAAACGCGACTGTTTGCGTTAAGGTTTTAAGCTTCATTTTAGACGTTTATTTGAACTTAATGTATAGCAAAAAAGAGCTTTTTTCACGTAGATTCCAACTACCTACTTTGTTTCTTGATAAAATAAGCCGTTACAGTGCAAAAGCGTTAAGAAGATTTTAGCTCCATAAGAGCCCATGTTAAAAGTCGCGCAGTTGTCTGCACCAATCAGGGACGGCCGGATCGGTAAGGCTTATTCAAATTCCCCCGAACTAGGATCGCGTCAGCTTATACAAAAGTAGCCGCGGATTGTAAAAACACGACCGGGCTGTTCCAGTGTCCTGCAAGGGGAAGAATAGCGTGAAAGCCGACGACTTGCGCGTTCAAACACCGTTTTGCGTACGAGACAAGTCCCGACCAAGTTGGCATGCCGTTTACACACTGCGCGGGAAAATAATATTCTGAAATATTACAAATAATAATTATATAATAACAAATTAATCGTATATATGAACATATATTTAATAGTATGTGTTTAATTTCATAATTAATTTTGATGTTACTTTAATTTTTTAAGTGTAGGTGTAATTTTTTTGTGACAGTACTGAGCAGCTGGCGTTTCGGGGTGCAAGAGCTGCTGGATGTATATATTCATAGTCGAGAGTGTGCACGGCGCTTCGGCAAGTCGGCTGCACTTCATCGCTAACTGTCAAGGAGAAAAGATGGCGGAAAATCGCGAAGCGCGTTCTCTGGTCCTCAATTACTTGGTCATCGTACTGTTGCTCGGTATCCTCTGGCTTCTGTACACCGGCGTAAGTTCACCATTTTTCTATTCCTTTCCGTTCATTTCCAGTCATTGGATTCACAAGTCAACTACAGGAGGTTTATATGGAAACTGACCTTGAATGACCTTGCTCTAGATTAGAGATGTTAAGTGACTCAATTTAAGTCAAGTCGAGTCGAGTCGACTTCGAGGGACTTTTTAGTCGACTCAGGGTTGACTTTTCATTCGACTTGGGGTTGACTTTTGAGTCGACTTGGAGTTGACTTTCGAGTCGAGTTGAAGTTGACTTTCAAGGTGACTTTGAATTGACTTTTGAGTCGACTTGGAGTTGACTTTTGAGTCGACTTGAAATTGACTTTTAAGTCAACTTGAAGTTGACTTTTGGGTCGAGTTGGAGTTAACTTTTGGGTCGAGTTGGAGTTGAATTTTGAGTCGACTTGGAGTTGACTTTTGAGTCGAGTTGGAGTTTACTTTTGAGTCGACTTGGAGTTGACTTTTGGGTCGAGTTGGAGTTGACTTTTTGAGTCGACTTGAAGTTGGTTTTTGAGTCGACTTGGAGTTGGTTTTTGAGTCGACTTGGAGTTGACTTTTGGGTCGACTTGAAGTTGACTTCGACTTGATTCGACTCGATTCGCGATTTTGCAAGTCGACCAATTCGACTTCAGATTTGACTCGACGTATCGACTCCAGTCGGCCTAACTTACTCGACCCGACTCGGGCCCAAGTCGAGTCGAGTCGAGTCCTTGACATCACTATCAGAGTTTAGGAAAATATCCTCTATAACGATGATAATCTCTTGGTTATGATTGGACAGGCTTTGTAAAACTTGACTCAACTTCCAAGCCGTTATATCTTCGAGATGTTCTTTTAGTATCTTTTTCTCCAGTGAAGTATACTTTTTAACTAATCAGGTAAAAACAAATTGGTATTATAAGCATTTCGTTCGCTGTTGCACTGTATCTGCAGTAACTAATCAAAGCTATTCTTAAAACTTTCGTATAACTGATGATGTTTGGCGAGCTGCAAAACTAATGATCGTAGCGACTTTGTATAACAAATGAGGCATTGTTTCTAGCCAGGTCGTTAATCAAGCTGCAAATTGACACATGTATCCTTTAAGTATAGAGTGAACCAGCTGAGAGATAAGTCACAAATACAGCGACTATGAAACTATGAGTCCAAAGAGTTGGGGAATTATAGTAATTTGCAAGTTTTAAGATTTTAGTTTGGCCAAACTAACAAAGCGATTTGAATGAAACTTTAACGGCGCATGAAACATAGCTAGATCTACATTCAGTATTTTTTGGGTTGCTGTATCTTTGAAAACGAAGGAGCAGTAAGCAATAAACTTCTCCCCGAGCAAGAAGAATCCCCTTTTTTACGTGCCACGTTTTTAAGGTACCTTCAGAAAACAGCTAATAATAGTTCTATTTTCGCCCCGTATCATAAACAACACCCCGCGTCCATTACTGGATTGGCGCTCAACTTGAAACTTGACATCTTCGCCGTATCGCCTGTCTATATATTTTTGAAATTCTCGTTTCAAGAGGAGCGGTTATTAATAACATGGCAAATTTTCAATTGCACAAGGTGGAGTTACTGTTATAGCTATTATATTTTATTAATTTGTTATACAGTTTAATTAAATGGTAAGAAAGGACTTAATATGAAATCTCTTTACCTTAGTTGAAGGAGTTTGGACAGTGTCCAACTGTAAAAAGGGTTAGACTGATTTCAAGTCACGTGACTATATCCTTCGCCATTTTGTATTGGCAGCTATTTTGAATTTATAGTTACAAGGTTGTAAATACGCCAGGGATAAAGACTGAGCATATAGATTCAAATGACAGTTGGGTAGATAAAGCAGAGATCGATATATGGAGAGTCGCAGAGACATATACAGATAGGTAGGTACATTAGTTATGCTCAATCGATAGACAATTGTGTCCCTAGAAAGGCAGATGGATAGACAAGACCAGACAGACAGAAAGAGGGGTAGGTAGTTAGGATCGACCGAGATATCGGTTGATATATAGGTGGATAAACTGGTAGATAGATAGATAGATAGGTAAATAGATAGAAAGACAGACCAGACAGATAGATAGATAGATAGATAGATAGAAAGACCAGATAGATAGATAGGTAGATAGAAAGACAGACCAGATAGATAGATAGATAGATAGATAGATAGACAAATAGATGGATAGAAAGATAGATAGATAGAAAGACAGACAGGCAGACGAACAGACAGATAGATAGATAGATAGATAGATAGGTAGATAGGTAGATTGAGGTACATGAATAGGTAAATATAGAAAGATAGAACTATGCGTAGGTAGATAGAATAGATAGTTGGATAGATATCGATAGAAAGTTAGAAAGGTACATAGACTGAGACATATTTAGGTATATGGGTAGATTGATAGGGAGATAAACTGACTGGTAGAAAGTTGAATATATCAGTCAGTAGACATTTGTGTACACGGAAAGACGTCGAGGTAGAGAGACAGATAGATAGATAGACACATAGATAGATAAATAGAGAGACAGAAAGACAGATAGACATAGATATATACAGCAGAGCCAGGGTAGATGGTTGGGTAAATAGGTAGGCAGATAATCAGATAGAAAGATCAGAGATGGACACACACACTAGCTAGATGGGCAATTAGTAGCATACACTGTACCTGTGTGTGTCAAACCCTCATTATACAATACGATTACAAGGTTACATCTGATATCATGCAGCTACGATCCTGTTTCTTCGACCCTATACCATAGAATAGCTGCAAAACCGTGCTGATGCTAGAGCTTCTAACAACCGTTTAGCTTCTGTATAGTTGCCCAACTATAGGTTCCACGTCGCTATGCTTTTCCTGCATTGCACAGGGCAGTGATGGAGGTCGGTCGTTGAATCGTTGTCCCATACTCGCCATCTCTTATGTGTGTTTAGCAGCAACACGTTGTCTTGTTTGTTTTCATCGTTGTTTGTCGATGGCATGTCGTAAAACAGGCCGTCAGCTGTCTTGTCTCGCTATTCGTACAAGCAAATCAACATTAGTCTTTATATAACGTCGTCAACATCACTGAATATTACAACCTGTTTTTTCCTTTCTTCAACATCGTGATGGAATTAGATGTAAGAACGGTTAGATGCCATCGATTAACACTCCAAGGGGGTCGTCGTGGGATTCAACTTGCTGTCTTTCTTTCCTGCACTTCTGCTGGCCTCAATCTTCGCTTTTTCCTCTCTCTTGTAACAAACTGAAACTGCTGGGACTAAACATGGCCGACATCTTTCCGCAACCAAGTAAGTGCAACTTTACATACTTGCTAATTAATTTTAAAAAAACGAGTCAAAACCTTTCAACAGGCTGCGATGGCGTCTCCATAATGTGTATGACGCTCGCACGTGCGCGGCGTTTTTCAAAATCTTCGCTGAAAAATAGCTCTAGAGGAGGAGGAATTTGTTTGCAGAAACAAGTCAAGAAGCCAAGAAATAGACGACAGGAGCCCCGAAATAGCGAAATCAAGGCGCTTGCAGCCTGTTTAGAGAAAAAATATACTGCGCCATTACTTTGCATTTGCTTTTGCCACTTCCCACACAAAACCCCAACACGCACACACCTTTCAGTTAAAAATGAAAACGCGTCATTCTTGCAATATGCTTCCCAACATGTACGACAAACCAGTTTTCCAATTTTTAGAAATTACATCAAATTCGTTACATCTATAGACGTTGCTATTTTAATTAAGGTTAAACATTACTAAGTTAAAATTCTATCCTTTCAGGTTTCTCTATGGTGCGCTATGGCGAGAAGAATCCTGAGAGTAATTTCCTGATTTCCCATTTGTACTGGTGTTCTAGGAAAACTCGTGCCTCTCATTTGAAATTATAATTATAGCGGTTGAATAAAAAAAATTCATGACGCTGACACCTTCTTTGGCAACAGCGTCTATCAGCAGCGCCATGTTGTGAACACTTTCGCCAGCCCTTGATGTAAACTAACCAAAGTGGCCCAAGCTGGAAATTTCGTGCCTGTTCTCTGTATTCTAACAGAATTTTGTACTCCAAGCTTTCATTCACCGTTGTTCGCTAATTATAGTCTCTGGTTTGTAAACGTGGTTAAATAACCGAATAAATAGATTCTGCTGTTAGTGGTTCTATTGGCTTATATCTCTTTTTTTCATGTTAAACGAGGGAGGCCATTTGTACCTAAAAACATATATCTCATCTCGCAGTACGCTACATGAAAAACAAACACACCGGTTCATAGAATGTTTGTACGGTCAACACTAAAGGCTAACAAGTTTTGAGCGTTGATCCTAAGCACTGGACGTGTCGACTAGGGCAAAGTCTGATTTCAAGTTCCGCAGGTGTGTCCACAGCACTAAAGTAATCATGCTGTGTGGTGCGATACGAAGGTAGTTGGCAAGGCTGCCCTTGTACAGGCCGGGAATACCCTCGATTCTCCAAGTCTTCATGAGGCAGTCAATGGGTCCGGAGTAGAGTAAACCTCTTCCACGGCTGTCGACTCCTATTTGTGTAAAACAGAATAAAACTGAATTTGAGAAAATACACTCAAATACAATATTTTTTTCAAAAATAGCGTGCCTTGATTGTACAAGCGGGTGGACACGACGTCGAACGGAGTCATGCAGAGGACAACGGCGGCACCACTTAGAAGACTTGCGAAGAACGTTGACAGCAGAGACTGCTGCGGGAAATACTGCGAAACAAACGTATCGTTAAACAACTCTAATGACATACTCAATAATTGTAAATTAAATTTAAGATAAGGTAAGAACTGCTACTTGCAAGAACCTACCCTGAAGCCATCAATCACTTCTCTGCTATTGGAGAATGTTGCTAACTGAGCCGCGGATCCCACCGCGACTCTCATCAGTGACGCTGTGGACCCGCGCCATAATCCGCGAACGCCTTGCTTCCCGTACAGCGTGCTCAGCGCGGTGAGAAAGCCCGTGTGATTGTGCTGATGGCCAACTGCATACGCTTGGTTCGTCTGAGCTTGAAGCTGCGTCTTGATCTGCAATTAAACATTTCAGATCTAACCTGAAAACAGTCGTAAACCAGCATTCTCTATACCAAAAAGAGTGGACTCGCAATGTACGCCCCAACGCATCCCGCAAACGCACCCGCCGCGATACTTTTAGCAGGTGAAACTTCCCCGTTACTCTTATGAAACATTTTGTGATCCTCGAAGAAGTGGTAGATACCCAACCGGGCACCATTCATGAAAAACTGGTACCACAGCGCAGGAACAAGGCCCTTTTGCAGTCCGACTACCCCGTCAACCTAAACACAAGGATTTCTTTAAATTAATAAAACATGTTTAAAATTAAGAGACACATTTTCTTTACCCGAGCTACCGTATAGAAGGCGTGAAAGACATTGCGATAACGGACGGCAAACTGACCCCTGGCTTGCAACTCTCCTTGGAGCTGAAGTCGAGTTTTGATCACTTCGACAGGGTTAGTGAACAGGCACGCTCCACAGGCAGACAGACCACCCAGAGTGTACTCCATTTGTTAAAATAATCGTAACCTTTCAAAGTAGCATAACAACGTGGAACTGAATTTCTACCCTGCACTTCTGGGGCGAAATAACCCGCTCTTTTAAAATATTATGTAATTTACGCGAGAACATGAAGCGTGCCACTCTAGAATGGTTGTATTTAGCCGTTTACCGCTGGGGAAACAATTATGGGCATTTGCACGTTATAGCCCTCCAATATCCACTATCGAATATGATGTTATTTAAGTCGTTAATGCCACGGCATGCTGTTGCAGTGAGTGGGTAAAGTTTAAAAGATGAAAAAGTGGGACTTCGACCTACAATGTGGAATGGGTGCGCAGCGCATGTAAACAAACCGATTTGCGCTGTTGGCAAGTCTATTTTATGTAAATAAATTTCGTCAAAATTGGCTGTTTAAGTATTTATGATTATTTCTGCTTTTAACTGTATAAGTTCAAAAAAAATTTAAAGAATGTGTCAATCATTATAATTAATTTCTTTGTATTTATTTAATTATGCATGAAAATTGAAACTGTCAGTCATATAAATAATTTTACATTAAAAATAAATTAAATTAAATAGTTTTAATGAGTGGAGATGTTGGCAACACTAAACTAAGCAAAATGTCAAAAATAGCAAATTAAAAACTGCCGTTCGGAATGCAGGTTCCCGTTTAACCCTATTGTTTCCACGACTCAAACCGCCGAAACGCTTGTTTACCTCCCACCTGTACAACCTGTACAACCGTTAAACGCAGTTTCAAGTAATCTTCCATGTATTTATAATTCCCTGTGCTAATCTGGAACAAACACTAAAGATTTATGATCGCCTTATTTTGGTTTTAATCAAAGGAAACATAATCAGCTTTTGCTTTTAAAAACACGACCTAGTTCT
>JAIQCU010002132.1:0-2500 GCA_022114935.1 Leptestheria dahalacensis
AGGGTAGTAGACCCACTAGACTTGTCCCAAACTCTTTCACTCTGTAACGGTATCCGTATATAGTATACAAGCGACAGTGTTTGTTTGTCAGTTTGTTTGCTTGTTTTGCTTGGTTGTTTGGCCGATATCGTTTCCTTGTTTATTCAATTACGTAGGTAGGAAGTTTGTTTGTTTGCTTGTTCGTTTGTTTGTTTGTTTGCACTATTGTTTGATCGATTATCCTTTCCCTGCTTATTTACTTAAAGAGGTAGTAAGTTTGTTTGTTTGTTTGCTTGCTTGCTTGATTGTCGTGTTGTTTCCTTGTTTGTTTATTTAAATAGGTGGTAAGTTTGTTTGTTTGCTTTGTTGTTTGTTAACTAGTAGTTTGTTTGTTTGTTTGTTTGCTAATTTGTTTTGTCTCTTCCAACTTGTTGCTTTAGTGTTATCAGCAGATTGTTTGTCAGTTAGCCATTAGTCTTTCGGTCGGTTTGTTTCTGTATTTGTTTGTTTGTCACTATCTTAAAATGACCTTTTTTTGTTTAATTGTGTTTGCTTGTGTGTATGTGTGTATGTTTGTTTGCAGCCGGTAGCAATGCTGGTTAGATTGGTTGTTCGCTACTTTAACAAGTGTTTTGCTTGTTTGTATCGTTTGTTTGTTAGCTGGTTGAGTTCCTTTAATTTGTTTGTTTACTAGTTTGTTTGTTGGCTAGTTTACTTGTTTGCTGTTTGTTTGTATGCTAGTTTGTTTATTTGTTAGCTAGCTTGTTTGTTTGTTTGCTATTTTGTTTATTTATTTGCTAATTTTTGCTAGTTTTTGTTTTTGCTAGTTTGTTTGTTTGCTAATTTGTCCGTTTACTAGTTTGTTTGTTTGCTAGTTCGCTTGTTTGATCGCTAGTTTATTTATTTGTTAGCTTGCTTGTTTGTCGGCTAGTTTGTTTGTTTGCTATTTTGTTTGTTTGCTGGCTAGTTTGTTGGCCAGCTTGTCTGTTGGTAGTTCGCTGGTTGTCTAGTTTAGTTTGTTGACTAGTTTGTTCGTTTGCTAGTTTGTTTGTTTGCTATTTTGTTTGTTTGTTTGCTAGTTCGTTCCCTGGTTTGATTCCTGCTTCATTTTACTCATTCTAATAAATTCCTGCTTTCAGGCTGGAAATCTGTTTTTACCGGATGTGAAAACCGACCGTTTTCGCTGTTTACACGCTCGTAGCACTGCGACAGTCAGTGGGAAATCTGCGGCCGACTCTTAATTTCCCTTAAAATCCTGAAAAGTCAGTTCAAACGTCATCGCTGTAAACAAGAACACACTTAAATCCAACTGCAATTCAAACGTCAAACTTAAATCAGCATACTGACTCGATTTAGCTGTTTAACGCAGCGGTAGGTTTCTCACACGTTCCGTATAATCTGTTGAAATTCAAGTTATTAACAAGATAGAAGATGAGAAAAACTTAACGGAAATTGCTGAATGACGTGTTTAGCGGTCTGCTATCATTTTGCAAAACAGCATTACGTAATAACAAGGCTTTGCTTATAAGCGTCGACTCTGATTTGGGGTTTGCCGTGGGAAGGCGTCAACCTAAAGCACGTCACATTCCATCACAAGTTTTCCTCAAAATTTAATAAAATGTTTCTGGTACAAATATATGTTAAAGTTTTAAATTTCCATTTTCAGTAAAGAGGGAATTGGCGGGAAAAGGTTTGAAATGGGAAAAGTTGGGGAAAAGTAAGAATTAAAAAATAAATATATCGCCAAGCGGACACCGCTGTTTTGCCTAATCGGTGTCTCAGCGTGTGTTTTGTGTCGGCGCTACGTGAAACACGCTGCCACTTTTAACCTATGATGCCTCGAAACTGGGCGCTTCGGGGTATAGGACTCTTAAAACTTGTGCAGTCCACCGAGAATTTATTAATTGCCGTATAAATTTTAAATGAAAACCACGCTTTACGATGTGTGACCCTGAACAGTGTGCGATTACATTTGCAGCTTTAAAGTGGATTGCATAAGTCCCGTATGCTCTTTTAAGAGTTACCATTTAAATACCTGTCTGAAACTTTGATGTTATCTTCTTTATTTATCAAAGTTGATTGAATTTATTAATTGCAGTCTAAAGATAACTTATTTACTTTTGCATTAAAACAATTTTGAAATGTTTCTAAGCAAATTTGTAATTTTGGTGGATGGCACAAGCTTTAGTGTCTCATGAATCTCTTATGTTAATTTCTCCATCTATCAAATTTGATTGAATTTAGTAATTGCAGTCTAAAGTAAACTTAATTACCTGTACACTAAAACAATTTTGAAATGTTTCCAAAGAAATTTGTAATTTTGGTGGATTGCACAAATTACCATGTACCGTATACCAGTCACCCATTACACCAGATATTACGTAGTCGTGTTTTATAGCGCAATTTCCTTGTGCAGTCCACCGAAAGTTTACTAATCTCGACATAAATTTTAAATGAAAACCACGCTTTATGTTATGTGACTCTAAACAACGTGCGATTATGTTTACAGCTTAAAAGTCGA
>JAIQCU010002132.1:7500-13429 GCA_022114935.1 Leptestheria dahalacensis
GAGAGCGAAAAGAAAGATAGGAAGAGGGAGAGAGGGGGATATAAGAAAACAGGTTATGGGAGAGCTTGTTACTCGTTTAAAAGGGGACGTGTAACATAATTTACATCGGTGGCCACGTCTCCCGGTTTGGTCATGTTTGGAGCCGCACAGAGCTACTGTTGATTACTCCTAATGCTTCATTACATACCAATTAGCTTGCTATATGCCAAAGGCCCATTTACATAATAGCCACTAGCTTGCTAAACTCTACTCGGGCCAATATCAAGTCAAAAAATGACCCGTTCTTTTATTTTCATTCCTTTCTCTTTTCTATTCGTCCATACACGCGTATATCCGCCACTCTTTTCATCATCTTCCTTCTTTCATCAGACAGTCCGCCTGTGTAAATTACGACCCCTCCTCTTGCTGAATTTTCAAATCGTCTTTTTAACGAATCATTAACCGGAGTTACTCGAGTCTTCAACCAGCGGAGAACTTGTTGAAGAATCAGCTCCAGTCAGAATGAGTTTCATCCAGGAAAAAAAAAGTCGCAGGTAGGTTTAATCATTAGCCGCGTTTTTTCCCCTCACTTTTCCCCTTTTTCTCTGTTTCAGTTATTAACGAGACCCTACGTAAATCATTTATATCATATTTAATTTTATTGTATTACCAAGCCCCTGGAGTCCTTTCAACTTGTATCATTCATATTTACTAATCTAATCTAATCTTGCAATTTGTGCAGCAATATGAGTTAGCAACAAATCCCCAGTATGATTATACCATTACATCATAATATCTTCAGTTAGATTTATGGTTCACGACGAGCTTTTTATCTTAAGGAAGATGTGGGACATGTATACAATGACGTCACGTCACGTGATTCCTTATAAAGGCTGTATATAATATCTAAAACCAATACAAACATATCCTCGTACACCCTAGATGGTCAGTTGCGGATCCTTTGGCCTCTGATCGGCTGATTGCCAGACCGCCAAGATGGCGCGGTTCACAAGTTCCCTGTACATACATTTGCTTCTTTACTGCTGGTTTTGTATGATACATGATACATCACTTTATACTTATATATATAGGTTTGATATGTTATTACTATTGAGATTATACAGGGATGACCCAGACCTCCAAGATGGCGGACGCGTCAAAATGCATCAACCCTACTGTACATTCATTTGCTACACTTAACTGCTAATCTAGTATAATAAAACGTTACAGCACTTTATACTTATATATATAGGTTTGAGATATTATTATTGAAATATACGTGGGGGACCCAGACCTTCAAGATGGCGGACACTTGAAAATGCATAAGCCCTACTCTGCTACTGCTGATCTAGTATGAAAAATGATGCAGCACTTTGAATTTATAGATATGCAAGATTGATATATTATTATCTGAGATTATGCATGGAGGACTCGGACCTCCAAGATGGCGGACACGTCAAAATGCATAAGCCCTACTATACACACATTTGCAAATTTTGCTGCTGATCTAGTATGATAAATGATTAAGCATTTTAAATTAATATATGTAGGATTTTTTATGAATCTGGTCATGTAAAGCCGTTTCTTGGAAAGATTGCCCTACGGGAAGCTGAAAAAATGTGACGCTTCATCAGGAAACTTTTTTTGAAATGAGTGTCCCGACAAGAATAATTAACAGTCGGCGAGGTGTAATTGAAAACGTAACGAGCAGTTATTATGTCTCTCAAATGACGTTGCTAGTAGCGCGGCTCTTCTACCTCTCCTTTTATTACATTTATTTTTTGTGTGAAATTTTTTTCTTACCTCGCCGATTTTAATTAAATTAAATTCAGCAGCAACTTTAAACGCGGTAGGTTGTTTTATTATTTACAACATTCATATACAAACAGACTGAAGAAAAAACAAGAAAAACAGAGATTACAAGAATTTTCTTATTTTGTAATTTAACTTAATATTTGTCTCACACATATTTAATTGTAAAGAGAAATTGGGGAATTGCTTTAATTCGCGTATCACAAATTAACCAAATTAACGGTCATCTTATTTTTTAAAATTCAGTTTCAAAATTTGGGAGGAAGGCTATTTCATCAAGATGTACTGAAAGGGGGGAGGAAAGGTTATTGCAGGAGGCACGCATGAGATCAATTGGAGTGTGCGGATTTGCAGACAGGAGGGCAGATCGGGAGTTAATTCTAGCACATCAAATTGGATAAGATTTGTTCGACTGTAAAACGGTTTTAGAAAATTGAGAAACAGAACATTATTGTGAGCATCCCATAACGGTTCTATAACAAAAACACTGTACTTTACACAATAGAAAACATTAAGTATTATGTATATTAACTTTTATGACGATTCGCTTCTTGGAGTCGGGTACATCGAGGTCATTGAAGCAGCGGCCAGTGAGCTCAACCCGGCAGAAGCAGAAGGTGTCAGCAGAGGGCTTAAGCCAGGGAAACTGGGGATGACCGCGCTACCCGAGCTCGTTGGTACCCCGGGCATCATGCCACCCAGCCCCATTGAACCTGGGTACAGACGGTAAGGTAGCGGCTTCTGAAGCGCTGCTGCAGCGGCTGCTTGACGGTAGTAAAGATCCATGGCTGCAGCCGTGTTACTGGCTGTCAGCGAAGCGGCCGCAGCTGCCGAAGAAACCGCTGGAGCTGCCGGTGAAGGATACGGCCAACCGTAAGCGTTACCGTACATCCGTTGCAGGCTGGCGTAGTTACCGGCCTCAGCCAGTAGCTCCAAACCTACTGCTGTTTGACGCTTCCATTTCGTCCTATAGAACCAAAGACATAAGGTGAAAATTAGCTACATGAATATAAAGCGACTTCAGTGCTCGAATGTTACAATAACTTAATGTTAACCCCATTCCAACATAACTAATCTTCATCAGGACTTGAACAGGAACCAAGTGACACTTTGTCTTATTGTGATCAGTATGCAGATCTTAAAATCGCAGATGAAATTTTTGGTTATGAAGATGAGACTAATGTTGATTGGAGGCTGGTGACTTGAATGCAGTTAAAGTTGATCAGGGGCTCGTGACTTGAACGCGCAAACGTGTAATATAAGATCACCGCTTATTTTCAAGGCTCTTTACTAGCGTTCAATCCAGCAGCAGAGCCGCAATTTACTAAATAAACTCGCAAGTCGATAAGGTTATTTTTAGCTTGCTCGGACAAGCGATTTTGAGCTTTCTAAGGTTCTTTATAAGGTTATAAGTTTAGTCTGTCGGTCTAAGCATTCAGAAAAGTAAAGTTAATCGTTCTGGAAGAATGGTTTTGCTATTAGATTAGTTCGCACTGATTTCAGCGCCTTATGTGCCGTTCTTAGAGGTTAATTCCCTTCACTGCCCTTTACGCCTGTTTATGTGTAGGCGTGAAGAGCAGGTGCATGCCGGGCCAGGTCCACCTTGATGGAGGGGGGAACTTGGCCCCCGGTTGCGGAAACGATTCAACTGTGACCATTTTTGAGGTAGACCGATTCCAGTTAGATAAACGATTGGTTTACGTCGATTTGCTTGAACGCTCGGCTCTCATTTGCTCAAGGCGGACTCTTGGCACAATAAGGTGCTGCTGCTAAGTCTAGACAACGCGCTGACAAGGATATACAACTCTTTACAAGCGCGAATAACGATGTACTTTTTGAGTTTGGGGTGGCAGCATATTTTACATGTTTTAAGTAGTTAAGTTAACTGCTTGACGTTTGATGCCAATACTGTAAAGCTACTATGAGCATGGATAAGATAGAATTACGTTCGTCTGCTAGTTATGTACAGCATTGCCAGTTCGGCATATAAAAATGTGTCTGCAATTAAGCGACGCAGTTTAGGTAATACGGTTAACATAATTGTATTTGTATGTTCATAGCTGCTTGAGACTATAGATTATGTACGAACGCACTGTTGCGAAAAGCGTGGCGTCGTCTGCTGGTTATGCAACGTTGCCAATTTACGGTTATCGATATGAATGCAAAAGCACCGTGCAATCTATCTTGGCAGTCTTACAATGTACGAGTATCAAGTTATCAGAACGGATAGCGGCAATGACAATGTCGTCTGCTGGGCATTGCAGCATTGCCAGTTTGCATAAAAATTCTTGTATCAGGCTGACTTGTCAAGTTGTACGTTTTCCCTTGTTCATTTCCCGTTGCATTTAGACTAAGCTACATAGCATGTTGGAAATATAAAATAAAAGTGAACTGTGTTAGCTATAGATTACAGTTTAAAAAAAAGGAAGCATACGACTTGAAAGTAGGATAGTGTTTTTGTTTTTGTCGTTTGCAGAAGGTCTGAAACTGTCTTATGTTTTGTGTCTGTGCTTGGCTGCTCAGGCTTGGCAAATTATATTTACACGGCTGTTTGACTCTCTCGTCATGGCAGATGTTGGCTCTTGCCTTCGCTTCTCTTACAACCCCCAAGAAACAAAAAAATAACCGGCAAGCTTTTTGCTGCTTGGTTTCGCTCATATTAGACGCCATTGTGAAAGTCTTTCTTACGTCTTTTGTCGTAACGCTGCCAGACGTACGTTGATTTATGCGCGACTTTTTTTTTTACATCTTAACATATTTTCCCACAGACGCAGTAAAATTAATTTCATATAGTTACACTATTGTAACAAATGACGTCATTTTTCGTATGATCGTGTAAAAGTAATAACGGACACTGTACCTTCTGTTCTGATACCACGTCTTGACTTGGGTATCGGTTAAGCTCAGCTTGGCAGCCAATTCCAGACGATCCTGGACACTGAGGTACTTTTGCCGTTCGAAACTCTTCTCCAGAGTCTGAAGCTGATGATCGGTGAAGGCAGTTCGAGCTTTCCGCGCTTTCTTGGCCAGGTTCTTGCTTTCGCTGTCCGAGCTGCCACCGCCGTGATTCTTGGACCGTTCGGAGGAATTCTCGTCTTCGTTGCCCTTAGCTGTGTTTCCAAAATCACCACAAGGAAAAGTTAAACAAACGTATGCAGAATATTTTTTTACAAAATAAATAAAATAATCATTATAATAGAAGGAAGAAGTTAAAATAATCTATTACGGGAAGCTAAATTACCCCCCTGTATGGTGGAGTAATTAATTTGGACTCGGTCTTCCTTTTCGGAATCACGGTTTGTTGAATGAATTGCCAGCGTGAAAAATTCGACTGTAACCTTTTATCCGTTTTTGCGGTGTGCTGGCATGATGAGAGCGAAAGAGAAACACCGGACAGAAATATTGAGGAAAAGCCCGCCCCCTTGCAGCGGGGATGAAACACTTGGCAACACTGGAGGAAATAGATAAACGTAATAGCCGCCCGCTGCCCTTTTTAAATTACCACACAATGGGGCGGACTTTTATTATTTCTACTAATTCTTCCGACGCGCTACCAACATGTTACGCTTATACAAACTTGTCGGACTTGTATACTTCCCAACTCTGGTATATATCGATATTCCGGCATTTTTATGATTCACAGCGCAAAAAAAAAACACGATCAACTTTCACTTACAACATCAATTTCTTAATTACAAAATTTCTAATTTTATTGTAATTTGATCTTTTTTACTTATTAGCACCATCTGGCAACGCTGTAAAAGAATAGCTTCACATAGCAGACGAATTTTTACCAGTCAGATTCGTGTGCTCTGAATTCAAGTCATGTACTTATCATAATAGTTTCGAACATAGTTTTTAAGCCATTACATTTTGTGTTAAGTTAATACAGTATTTATACTTTGTTCTTGCAAGTTTATATGAATTGAATTATCGGTAAACACGCCGCAGGAAAGACGTTTTCCATTGCGTAAACTGAGAATGTATATTATTACACTCTATTCTTCAGAAATGAAATATACGACTGAAAATTGTTTGTTAACCGAGCGTGTGAGTTTATGCGTTGCCTAAATAATGTGGGAGAGAGCGTCGAGAGTAATTGCCCTGGAAGGGTTGCGAACCCCCCCCCCCATCTGTC
>JAIQCU010002133.1:0-13735 GCA_022114935.1 Leptestheria dahalacensis
AAGTGACCTTGAACTTTCACTGTAACTTCCTACAATCTTGGAAATTCATCTCGGTAAGGTTACAGTCTACGGGACTCCGAACCTTTGATTCCTATCTGGATTCTTGTTTTCCGTCTTACTCGTGTACTGATAGGAATCATCGCAACTTGGCCTTGAAATGCTATCAAAACACTTGTTACGGTGTCAAACTATAGATGACAAGTCTGCTTGATCGTTTTTGACCTTCTTTTATCATTTAATGTGATTTAGTTTAAAAAATGATTCTGTTGTAAGCTCAGGGTGTTACAAATCCATCGTTTTAACTTGTAAAGTGTCAGGTGAGAAGAAACGCCATCTAGTGGTAGCGTCCGGTACTAAATGCACATGAGCTAAGTTTGATTATTTTACTAATATAATGTTAACTCAGAGGTTATATAACTTAAACTTTATATAAAATATGGTTAATTGCAGTAAAGAGTAGGGTCTGGAAAAATTCTAGGGTGTTGATTTCTGTTCTCGTGTTATTGAAGGTTGCGCCTACAATGGCGGCTATTACAAGGAAGGCTCCCTGGTGCCGACCAAAGAGCCGTGCCTGAATTGCACCTGTCACCAGGGGGCACTGAGATGTCACCTGCAAGTGTGCCCACATGTTCAGGACCCTACGCCTCCTCCACCGGGCTGCGTTCTGGTCGAAAGGAAAGGAGCCTGCTGCCCCAAACTTCATTGCCGTAAGACTTTTAGCGTAATCTGTTTTGCGTGGGTGCTTCACTTGGATCAAGACCCANCTTTGTATAAAATATGGTTAATTGCAGTAAAGAGACGGGTCTGGAAAAATTCTAGGGTGTTGATTTCTGTTCTGATGTTATTGAAGGTTGCGCCTACAATGGCGGTTATTACAAGGAAGGCTCCCTGGTGCCGACCAAAGAGCCGTGCCTGAATTGCACCTGTCACCAGGGGGCACTGAGATGTCACCTGCAAGTGTGCCCACATGTTCAGGACCCTACGCCTCCTCCGCCGGGCTGCGTTCTGGTCGAAAGGAAAGGAGCCTGCTGCCCCAAACTTCATTGCCGTAAGACTTTTAGCGTAATCTGTTTTGCGTGGGTGCTTCACTTGGATCAAGACCCACAGGATAACCAGTTCAGCAATAGAATTTATAACTAGTTTACTGACAAATAGGTAGTTGAACAGAACCTATGGAAAGGTAGATAGAAGGAGACATAGATTAGATAGATAGATGAAAAGACGGACAGATTGATGGATTTACATAGACAGATGGATAGATGGGCGAACAGACAGATATGGAGATAGATGGATACTTTGGCTAGATTGCTAAAGGGCACGGGAATAGATAGATAGATAGTTAGACAGACAGTTAGACAGACAGATAGATAGTTGGATAGGTAGATAGATAGATAGACACATAGATTGATATAGATAAATAGATATATGGTTAGATGGTTAGATAGTTAGATAGTTGGACAGGTAGAAAGATAGATAGATAGACAAATGGGTAGACAAATAGATAGATAGTTAAATGGATAGTGATAGACAGTTAGATAGATAGATAGGTAGATAGACAGACAGACAGATAGGTAGGCAGATAGACAGACAGATAGATAGGTAGGCAGACAGTTAATCTGATGGGCAGACAGACAAAAGTCAAATTGGCTACATGAAACGACGGATAGTTAGATAGTCACCTTACACGGACAGGAATGATATTATAAGATAAATAAGTGTAATAATGTAATACGAATGATCCAATTAGATTATCATATCAACTTATAAAGCGACTAATGAAACAGTCCGGTAAAGACACCAGAAAATTACCTCGTTTTCACCCGAATGAATAGGCAAACAGAAAAGATCAGAGAAACCTATGTTTGGAAAAAAGTATTAAGATTTTAAGTAAATTGGATTGAAACGATTGAAATGTTGATGTGTTGTCGACTGTTTATCGTAGCGGAAAAGGAGAGCCTACCTCGGCTGGAACGAAAGGATCCGTCCGGGAAACTATCGACGTGGAAGATACGCAGCGATCTTCGCCGGCTACTCACTAAGCAGCTTAGCAGAAGTGCATCCGATAAATCGGGTATTACGTCTTTGCGACTAAATATTTCACTCGTCCATTGATTGGCGCTCTCTTTCTTTCTGTTTTTTTAAAAAACCTCTTCAAGGTCTGTGTTAAATGAGCGACGGGTTGGGTTACTGTCCGAAAACTTGGGCGGTTTAACGAAACGGTTGGTTCCTGTTTTACTCTCTGGTTTTCAATCTGATTTTTACTGCAGCAGGGTAGGGTTTTATTGGAAAGAGTCGATCGAATTCCGGTTTTATTTCCTATTCCTTCAAGGTTCGATTCACCTCTTGTTTCTATCATCTGAATTCTTCAAACAGTAGTTTGATTTCACCGTTGAAATGCATGATAACAGGCTGCGTGGAGAGCGGTACTCTTTACGCTGACGGTTCGGCTATGATGACATCGACGGGCTGCGAATATTGCTTTTGTCTGCGAGGGAAGCAGCTGTGCGTTAAGCCGAGGTGTGCACCCCCGATGGCCGGTTGCGCTCCCAGATACCGCGCCCCGTCTTGCTGTCCCACTCATTACGACTGCTGTAATTAATTTCTCAACACTGTTGATTACCTTTTCATTTTCCATTGATATATATTGTTCTTTTGGTGGGATGCAGCAGCAAGGACGCCGCTCGACAATCAAACGGCAACAGTGGCGCTGGCACAAGGTACCTAAATGATTCGAGTTAATTAGTGTCAAGTGTAGAAGAAGAGGCGTCCCTTGATTAATCGTGTTATCCTATACAGTGTGAGGCTTTATTTCTTGTGTCTTTTTTTCTGTTCTTTGCGAAAGCGATAGAAGAAGACCAGCCCGATACTTCAACAGGGATGAGGGCCAATGACCGTCTTATTGATTTGCCTCTCACTCCAGCCCACAAGGTAATTACACAGCTCAAACAAATGCTCGCTTTCCCTGTTTTCCGAGAGCCTCATGTGACAGTAGGGTTTAAGAAAAAATTTTTTGAAGTGTTTCTACTTGACGGGGGGGGGGAAAGAATGGAGTCTTATTATTATATGAAAGTAGACTTTATTTAATTGTAATTACTTATAATTAGTAGACATTTCAATAAACGGAGATTTGACAAGTCATTCTGAATCTGAAAAAAGGAGAATAAAAAGTTTGGTCTCGATGGGGTTTGAACCTACGTCCACGGATTGGTAGTTTGTTATTACATATGAAATTAACTGTAATTAATTTGTAATTAATTATGATTAGTACAAATGTGAATAAAGGGAGATTCCAGCAGTCATTTTGAATTTGTAAAAAAAGAAAGAAGTTTGGTCTCGGTGGGGTTCGAACCTACATCCACAGATTGGTATTTTGTTATTATATATGACATTAGACTATAATTATTTGTAATTAATTATGATTGGTAAAAATGTGAATAAAGGGAGATTGGACCAGTCATTTTGAATCTGAAAAAAAGAAAATAAAAACTTTGGTCTCGGTGAGGTTTGAACCTACAGATTGGAATTTTATTATTATATTTGAAAGTATACTTAATTAATTGTAATTAATTATGATGAGTAAAAATTTAATAAATGGAGATTCGACAAGTCATACTGAATCTGAAAAAGAAGAAAAAGAATTTGGTATCGATGAGGTTTGAACCTACGTCCCACTAGTTTGAAATCTAGGTAGTGAAATGTTTCTATAAGCCCTTTTATTTTACGTAAACCTTAGCTTTTTTAAAGTTAAAGTTTAGTTAGCAATGTTTTTAAACTGTCTGGAAGCGTTTCTATTCAACAAGATGATATCTTATTATTACACGAAAGTAAACTGTGTTTAATTATAATTAATTATAACTCGTAAACATATTAATAAAGAATGATTCAACAAGTCAAATTAAATTTGAAAAAAAAGAAAAAAAGTTTGGTCTCGGTGGGGTTTGAACCCACGTCCACTAATGCGAAATCTAGGGAGTGCTACTTTTCTATATGCCCTTTTCTTTTAATTATTAAACGTTAATTGTTTACAGTTGGTTTAATTAACAATGTTCTTAAACTACGGGCTTCTTAAGTAGTTCGGAAAAAAGTGTTTAAAAAATTGGCCTTGTCGGGATTCGAACCAACATCGCCTAGGCTCACGAATAAATTGTCAAATTTCCCAAAATTTAGGGAGGTTATAATCTATTTCATTTTTCGTCTTACTATACCTTCAGTGACCATTGCCTATATCTTACAAGAATTCCCCTCCATTGCACACTATCAGCTCAAGGTTATTTGCTATGAAAACTTCCAATCGACATGCCTGTAGATTTCTTCTAACTCATGGCTTTGTCTTCCAATAGGATAACTGGCACAAAGAATCGCACCGATTACGTCGCGACACCGAAGAAGAGCAATCTGACGGAACTCCGACGACAGACGTCTCTCTACCTAACGAGTCAGCGCATTCCGAGGACGTCCGGAATTCTCCATCAAAAGAGCTACGATCAGAGGAATCCGCAGTAATCACCGAAGCTGACCTTCAAAGAGATACCTTCGAAGTACAGGTTTCCTCATCCGTCTCCACGGCTTCGGAAGATAGTCAAACGAAACCTTCAAAACAAGAATCAGTAGCTAAGGCGGATTCTGGAAAGATCCTCGACTCGCTGCTCAACGTTAAAAACAAGTCTGGGAAACCTAAAACCCAGACCAAAACTACCGTCACCGTTTCTTCATCATCGTCGTCGAGCTCCAGTTCGTCAAAGTCTTCGTCATCTTCGACGACTTCATCCGAGAAACCAGAAACTACTACTACTACTACTACTACTACTACTACCACTACTACTGCTCCTCCTAAAACTATGGAACGTCTGGAACCTGTCACTGAACAGCCCCCTGCCGTTAGTATTGTCGATGAGGATACGTTCCATATCAAGAGCCAGGCTGAAATTAGTTCGTCCAATGCTGAGGGTGCGGTAGTAGCTAAGGACCAGTTTTCGCCGCCAGTTGCTACTGCTGATTTTGCTCCAGTGGGAGTTACTAGCGATGAACCCAAGAGTTCAGATTACGAGGATTACGACTACAGGAATATGGAGCTGCCACCATCCCTACCAAACCTCAAGTTAGTTAGTTAGTTAACTCAGTTAGGTGGTTCGTTAGTTAGCAGGTTTATTTGTAAATTATTTCTAAGCTAGTTAGTAAGTTAGCGCGTGAGTTAGCATTAGTTAGCAAGACTTTCCACTAGTTAATTAGTAAGTTAGTAGAATTAGTTAGCTGGTTGAAATGACAGATACATGGTTATCGAGCTAGTTAGCTAGCTAGTACGTTCTCTAGTACATTAACTAACTGATTAGTTAGTAATCTGTAAATTAACACTTAGTCATATAGTTGGATTAGTTGCTTATTTAGCTAGTATAGATAAGCTAACATAAGTTAGCAAGTAACACAGTTAGTTAAATAGTAGACTAGATACTGGGTTAGTTAGTTAGTTAAAATTAGTTAGCTACTTAGCAAGTTTAGTTACTATTTACGAGCTACTCAGTAAGCTAGTTAGCAATATGCTCTAGAAGCAAGCAAAGGCCTTTTAGTAGCAGTAGCTCGTCATTGTAAGACCATAGTCTACTAGCTTAACTTAGTAGCTAGTTAGTAAATAGCACCGTATCTCTGTAGGATCATCCCGTTCGTGGCAGCCGATGCTGTCAGGGAGCCGACGCTTCACAGTGTCGATGATGACAGACTGCTGCTAGGAGTTGCTGAACAGCGTTCTCCGGCCCTGCAAAGCAAACAGACTGAAGGTATGAATTACTAGCTCAGTACTAACTGAAGTAGTAAGTTAGCTGTTTAACTATTCTAGCGCAGGCAGTCCTGGTATACTAATTTGGAAGCTAAGTTGCTAATCAGTCACCATTCGCTCAACTACAGAAAACTAGGGAGCTAACTAATCTAAGTATACCTCACTAAGCTAATTACCCGTCTAGCTCAAGCTAGCTAACTAGTTAGTTAACTATCCGTGGATTTAACTCTAACTAGCACTGGTAATGAGTGACTAGATGTTTACTAGCTATCGACTAGTACCTAACTCTAAGGGACTTAACAACAACTAATTAGCTACTTACTAAACTAGCACTACTAGCACATGTGTTAGTTGACTGATTAACAGGAGTGCTAGCTGTATTGTGAATAATCCAAGTAAAACTAGAAAAGTAAACGAACCTACCGATGAATCTTATGCAAAGCAAAGTAGTAAGCTATTCTAGTAGTTATTAAACGCCCATGCTAACTAACCAGAACGTAAGACAATAACCTAAGCAAAACTAGGCAAGTATACTAACATACCTATAAGATCTATGCAACTAGTAGCCAAGTGGTAAGCTAGTAGTTTGTAAACGCTTATGCTAACTAACCAGAACCTTGAACTAACTTGATGTATCCTAGCACCCATCGAGGCTCCAACTCGTAAACCGGCGCCGGTATTCACAGCGACCGAGCGACCGACCTCTTCGCCGCTGCTGGCCTTTACCGTCACCTTCCCGCCCAGGTCGCCGAGTAGTAGCTTCGCCCCCACTCTTCCGACGACCCGCCCGTCGACTACTCCGTCGACCCTCCCGACCACTACGAGAAAAGCTAAACCGGAGAAGCCGTCATCCAACAACCTCTTCCGATCTTCGGGCTTCTCAGGTGGGCTACTGAAAGTCGATGGCTGTAACATCTACGGGGCCATGTACAACGTGGGACGGATCATTGAAGAACTGTCCGGACCTTGTATCGAGTGCAGATGCACCGATATCGGCGTACAGTGTGCTCCACTGACGTGCTAAAACATATGCGAAACATGATATGAATCTTATTATCTCTTCCAATGATCTAAAAGTTAAAACTGGGGTGGACCTTGAATAACAGTCGGGGTGTTTCCTAAACTGTATCCTTCGGTTAAGGCTAATCGATTCAAATCCTCGGTCTGACGTCATAGGATTCGGATTCTTTTTGTTACGAACTTATCAAAATTCAATTCAATCAGCGTTTTTGTGATTCATTTTTGTAATCGACATTAAAAATTACCATTCTAGTAATTCCGTCCTCTTTTCTTACACAGTCTATGAAACTTCATTATCGTTAATCTCAATATTGAAATTAACTTAATTATTATTTGATTAACACGTTTCTCAACCCCTCAGCTGGTCTTTTGTAACTACAGGTTTTTCATTATCGTTTTTTTCTCCTCCAAGCATGTGAATCATTGATCAAACCGGACCGTTTTCCATCTGAGTAGAGCTAATACACGACTGATAAATGGATAAGCCCCTTGATTGGTTAACTATTTTAGAAAAGAAATTGGAACTGTCACAGGCTAACCTGACGCTAATTCGCTCATCTGAATAACAAAAGGTACCCACCGGAGTCGAGGGAGAATACGTGAGAGAATAGTTTTCATATTCCCCATATGCTAACAGAGCACTAGCTACTAAAACTAGCTAACTAGTTTTTTTTTCCTTCAGACAAAGCAATTGCAGTTCTAGTACAAATAATGAGTACGATAGAAAGCACCGGCTTACTAGATGAACCCTAGGAATTTTTAAGGTTACCAAGTCAGGTGATTGTGACGTAAGCCGCTTTTTTGGGTTTAATTGATAACAATTTGATGAAATTCAATTTATTTTAATTTTAAATTTTACATTAGTTTCGTTTACTTAAATAGATGGATGGATAGACAGATGGATGTTAGTTAATAGATAGATACGTAGTTAGGTAGATAGGTGGATAGATAGATAGACAGATAGACAGATATTCAAACAAACGAATAGATAGATAGATGGCAAACAGATAATATAGATAGGGATACAGATAGTTCTACAGACAAATAGACAGACAGGTAGTCAGACGAATAGATAGTGGGTTAGATATAAATAGTTGGATAGGTAGACAGATAGATAGTTAGATAGTTAAATAGTTCGATAAATATAAACAGGTAGATGGATAGACAGATAGATATAGAAACAGACAGTTAAACAGACAGATAAGATGGTTAAAGAAATAGATAAACAGACAGAAAGTTAGAAAGATAGTTATACAGACAAATAGACAAACAGATAGACAGACGACGAGATTGAGGGTTAGATATAAATAGTTAGATAGGCGGACGGATAGATAGATAGGTGGATAATAGCAAGACAATTAAACAGCTAGATGAATAAGTAAATAAGTAGATTGATTGATATAGATAGATGGATAGATAGACAGATAGATAGACAGATAGACAAATAGATATACAGACAGATAAACAAATAGATAGATAGCTAGACAAATAGCTAGATAGGTAGACAGATAGTTTGTAGACAGATAGTTACACAGATAAACAGACAACAGAAAGACGAACAGATAGGTAGATAGATGGCACGACAGTTAAATAGTTAGACAAATACGTGAATAGGTAGACTGATTGTTATAGATAGATGGATAGACAGATAGATATACCGACAGGCAGATATACAGACAGACAGATAAACAAATAGATAGATAGCTAGATAAGTAGACAGACAGTTATACAGACAGAGAGACAGACAGACAGACAGACGAATAGATAGAGGGTTAGATATAGATAGTTAGATAGGTCGACAGACAGACAGACAAAAAATAGACAGATGGCTAGATAAATAGGTAGATAGGTAGCAGATAGTTTATACAGACAAATAGACAGACAGACAGACGAATAGACAGAGGGTTAGACACAGATAGTTAGATGGGCCAACAGATAGATCAATAGACGTATTGATAGATACACAAACAGACAGATAGACATAACTATAAACACCTGCTAACTACGACTTGACTAACACAAAGCTAACTTAGCCACCGATGCTAGTTAAATTACGTAACTAGCCAAAGACTACGACAAGTACAGAGGTTACAAATCCACGCGCGCCTGCGTACATGTACCAGTCAGATCCCAGTGCAGGACTAGACCTTTGAAGAAGCCGTCTTCACAGTCTACAGTGACCTGTTGCCAGCGCTAATTTCCAGGTTCAGACATCGGAGATCACTTGCTGGGTACGGACCAGCTTCTCTAGCACCAGGAACATGATAGACGGCTATGAGTCTGGTCGTCATCGCTACTAGAAGCTTTCGACTACATTAGCAAAGTTACAGCGACTCGGTTAGCAAAGCTACTTTTCAGCAAGAACTACCTCTCTGTGGTGCCTGCCCGCAATGGCTCAGTAGTAGCTCCTGCTTTAAGAACCAAGCCAAAATGTTCTGCCTCAGGAGGAAAGTTGACTCGTGGTTGGGGTAAGTTGCGACTCAATCATTGCTAATTTTAGTTATGTTGGATTGCTAATCAGATAGTAAAACTAGCCTAGTATTGATAATGCGAATGATAAATTAAGTAGCTAACTAACCAAATGACTAACTACCAGATTAGCTAACTAACCGATTGACTAACTAGCTTACTATCCAAGTAACTAACTAGCTAGCAGATAGCGAATGGCCTTTATTCAGTAAGTAGCATTTGCTAACTAGTTACAGCCGTAGCAAATGGCTAACTAACTAGCTAGCTAACCAAATAACTAGCTACATGTTTAGCTAACTAGTCGATTGACTAAATAGCTTCCTTGCCAACTAACTAACTAACTAGTTGATACTGAAAGGCCTTTATTCATTAAATAGTATTTGCTAAAGTAGTAATTGACGTATTGAACTACTAGTAATAGCCGTAGCTAATTTAAGATGGGTAAGTTGCAGCTGAAGTCTGCTAACTTGTCAAATTGTGCTAACCAACCAGCACGCTAGTTATGTGACTGACAGAAAGTGCTTGGAATTAACCTAGATAAAGCTAAGTAAAGTAGTAAAACTAGCATAGTATAAAACTAGTCTGACGCAAGGTTAGTAAATTACAGACCAAGTCGTAAAGTAGCCTTGGGAAGTAGTGACATTAGTAAAGTAGTAAGCAACTCAGCTAACTTTTCGAAATAAGTTAACTGAGCTAGTCACCGTTAGTCTAAGTTTTACTAGTAAGCTGCTTACTACTACTAACGAACTAGCAAACCTATAAACTACAACACAATGAGTAGTTGTTGTTAAATACTAGAAACTAGTTTAAGTTTACCTGGTTTACCAAGTTAGTCACACAAAACTAGTCAAATCCTAATTGTAACTAGCTTACTAGTCAAACTAGTACTAGCTTACTAGTCAAACTAGTACTAATAACTGGTTTCTGTTCAACTATACTGACTGTCATTAGCAAAATAGCAAGCACCGTAGCTAAAGTAAGGGTCACGTACTGGTATAACCTAGTTTGCTAGTCAAAATACTAGCCCAGCCCTAGTAACAAGTAATCGGTTAGTAATGCTAATACTTTACTAACTAGGCCTACACGTAGCAAAATAGCAACCATTGACTTAACGGTAAGCAGAATAGCTAACAATCCGTATAACTAACCCAAATAGTAATTCATCAGCAGTATATAACTTAACTAATTCGATTTGATTAAGACTCGCTAATTGGTATTAACAAGATACGTACAATACTAACTACTACACAATTACTACCATCAATAGAAACAATACTAATAATGCTAACATTGCTAATAATTGCGAATTGCCATTACATACTTAAGTTTGAATTCCGATTAAATAGGAAGAACGCGGAAGAGGCGGAGGTGGAGCTGAGCGCCCTGAACAAGACCCCGGCGTCGCGGGCGCCGTCGTCGTCGGACGAGGAGGACGGTCGAGAGACGTGGGGCAAGAAAGCGGATTTTCTGCTGTCCGTCATTGGATTCGCCGTCGATTTGGCCAACGTGTGGCGGTTTCCCTATCTCTGCTACAAGAATGGAGGAGGTTGGATATAATTAACTTAACACATAAATGTTATTAATATTAAAAATTATACACTATAATTAAAATTCATATAGATCGCTATAATTAATTTAACTGTTCATTTACTCGAGATATGACTTGCGAATGACTCACAAATGACTCTTGGGTGATTCTCGATGTTTCAAGATGATCTGCCAATGAACAGCGTCCAATTTATGGGCTATTGTACCATTAAATGGTTAAGTATGACTATGACGTATAGCATCATGACTCAAAGACTCATCACATAACACCATGTAAAATCAATATGACTCAATGACTCATTGATTTTGGAGTTAGACTAGAACTTGTTCGAGTAATGATTCGCAATTCATAGATAATTACGTAGACAGATAGAAAAGATAGATAGGTCAGGACATAGACAGATGTACAGATAGACAGGTAGGTATATACACAGGTAGATCTATCTATCTATCTATCATCTATCTATCTACAAGTACGGTTATTATAAGGGGAACACCAGAATCACTGACACACTTTCAATCAAGATACGCAATCCCATTGCATTCAATGACTCACGACTAACGATTCATCAACACGCATGACTCACAGACGGAAAACAGCTTATCCATTACGCGTATGACTCACCATGACTCCATAGTCCTTAAAACCCTACTTGCTCTTGTCAATCATCCCACTGTAGCTCTTCTACTACACAAAACGATTCCACTGACTTAAAACTGAACTGAATACCAGCTGAATTCAACACGAATTCAACCAAAAACAACCTGACGTGTGGATTGAATGGAACTTGAGTTATTGTAAAATGCAAGGCCATTCTGCCATCCGACGTTATTTCAAGAAACCCATCAAAACCCGTAAGAGTACCTCGCGATATACTTTGCGTTCTCCATATAGACGCCGTCAAGAATGGAATTCCTGGATTACTGGAAAACCGCATTGTGTTGTTATGTGTTGGGGGGAGGGGGGGAGGTAAAGACGTGAAATACACAACAGACACCAGACGACCCGAGACTAACTGACTGGCAGTTGCCACTTTTATGGCTACGACTCTTAGTGGTTTTCCACATCACCCAATACCCAGGCTTTATGGCCATATACCGTCCTGGCTTCCATATATACTATGAATACTATAGAGCTCGATCCTGATGTAATATCTACGGTACGATCCTTACAGTTTGCATGGATTAGACCTTTTGGAGGCCAACACATAAGGCTGTCTATCGAGATAAAGCCTCTCTTTTGAATACAACAAGAGCCCGGACATTGGCATAGAAAGAGGATGTGATCATGCTGATATAGACTATAGGGCCTAGCAATGATGGGTACTTTCATCAATGGAGCTGTTTGTGGGGAATCTTAAGGGAATCAAAGATTCTCGGTGCCTCGACAAGAGGTTGTGAATCAGTTAAGGACAGGGTTGTATTGAGTCATGTATGAGAGTCATTTGGGTCGAATTGGAGTCAATTTAGTGTTTCTGTGATTCGGCTTATGTAGCACCATATGGTAGGTTCAGATTGCCTAGATTTCAGTAGATTCAGAAGTTAACTGAACTATGCATGAAGTACTGAATCAATGAGCTAATCTTGTAGTATGAAGAGGTTCACACGGACGAGACGGCGCGCTTTGAATTGAGTCATTTGAGTTATTCGTTCAAGTTACGCCATTAAGTCTTTATGATCCTGAAGGATTCGTCCGTCATATCGTTATTCTAGTACAGTTTATTCATACCACTGAACCGATTGAGTCAGTTACTCAGTAATGCGTCATCTTGTTTAAACGAGTTGACTTCAGTGTTGACTCAACAAAACCGGTTGCTGCAAATACATTCAAGCAAGAGTACCTTAAATTGCAACGGTAACTGACATGAAAAAAAAGCAAATCTCTTTAAGTGTGATGGTAATTCTAATAAGGACACAGTTGTATGTAATCCAGGGGAGGGAAATAGAGAATCACAGCTATAGCAGCTGCTAGAAGGACCGTCTCATTTAGCCCCGCAGCCTTGTAATACGTACAACCACTTCGTCAGCCGGTTGACGACAGACGCTCCTCATCAGGATCGTCAAGTTTTTTTCCATATCAATAAAAACCACTAGGGAATACTCTCCTGAGCTCTAATTATAACCTGCCACACTTAAGTTTAATTAACTTAAGTTCATTCATCATCAACGGAGGTAAAATCTGATCATCAACTGATCCTGCAGGATTCAAATGGCATCTGTAGGTACGTTAGAAGCTTGACGTCACGGTACGATCCTAGGGCGTTATAGTAGATTCTACGCAGATGGGTCTAGTATTTCACAGAGGGTCATAGAGTGTTATAGACGCGCTTCAGGGCATCCAATAAAGCAACTTTTTTCCCCAAAACATAAAATCCGTCTAGTATATCAAACGCAGATCCTTGAAATCCTAGATCCTAGAGTTCAGGTCTTAATCAAACTCTGAAGGACTGTAACCGTTTACAAGAACTAGGCTTTATCCTATGAAGTCTGCTAACCTTTCAAGACAAGTGCACTAGGGCACTGACGGACTAGCAAGAAGAACTAAGGTGAAACTAGTACATAACGGTTAAAACTGGCCTGCTAAATGATCCTTCATGGTCCTAGTACATCTGTATAAAGGTGAACAGAAGTCATAGGATCGAGCCTAGTACACTTGGCAATGTTAAAATACCTTCTCTTTGTTGGTAACGACACATGGAACGTGGAGTTGACCATTCACATACTACTCGCTCACACTTTTCAAACATCCACAAAACATCCAGAACTGAATGGGAATCACGGATCATACCTGTGCTTTTGTAACAGTAGCATGCAGCTGTTTTCCTTCCCTTTCCCTTTGCAGCATGCGTAAACAGAAGTATAATCCTATTGTATATGACAAGTAAACTGGTCTTAGTTGATCCTTGCACAGGACTAGGCTACAGGAAC